>JAYESA010000014.1:137560447-137755841 GCA_036927795.1 Iris macrosiphon
ATAATTTAATTATGGTAATTATGTGCTAAATAGGAGAAATAGATTTTTAATAATTTTTATTTTAGGTGTTCGGGCACTTAGAGGATTTATGGGACCATTAGAAATTTTTTGGAATTTATTCCATGTAGGATACCCCTTGAGCAGTTGCTAGCCTAACGGTGTGCATTATTCTAATCTATAAATTTCTTGTGAGTATATATATATATATATATATATATATATATATATATATATATATGCATATATATATATTTAAGAAGAAGAAAAGAAAAGAAAAGAATTATTAAATAATGATTAACTAATAAACCATTAACAATAAACTAATAATTAATAATAATAATAATAATAATAATAATAATAATAACTAACTCCTTTCCCCACGTTAGCAACCAAAACAAACCAGCAACTTCAAGCAAACAACTAAAGCAAATTTTCATTCCCATAATTCTATTACACAGCGCCCCCCCCCCCCCATTTTTCATGCGGAAACTCCTTTTTTTTTCTCTTCTCTCTTCCTATCATATATATATATATATATATATATATATATATATATATATATATATATATATATATATATATATATATATTATTTCATAAAATCCTAACCTAAAATATCCAGACCCCCTCTTCTCATCTAGAGCCGCCACCGCAGCCAGAGAACCCCGTCAGGCCGTCCAAACCATCCCGACGACCCCGACCTCGCGCACTGCAGATTCCCACACGAGGCACCTTCGCTCCGGAGTTGTTTCCCGTCGACTCGCTCAACCAAACATCGTTCCGTCTTCACCAGTATGCTCACCCCTTAACCCTCTTCCATATTTGTATAATAGCAGACCTCGAACAACGTGTATCCATAGGCGAGAACAGTGTCCAAGTTGGCGCGAGCAGACCGAATTCTGGGATCGCAGAAAACTACGGTGACCACCCATATTGCCGAGTTCGTATCTCCCACCACAGAGATCCGAATTCGGTAATTCTTTTTGATATATGTAGAACACTTGACCTAGTTTATTTTTTGTTAAATAACCCTAGATTATTAGCTGCTGTGGACAGAATTAAATTCGTCACAAAACTGCGCGAACCCACTTTTTCTAGAATTCTAAAAGTTGTGAAACGGAGCGCGCCCCGCCAAACGGGACCGCCCCGCCGTGTACCAAGTGTACCGAACGGTGCACACAGTGTAACCGGACACGTAAAAATTTGTGGAAACTGATTCGGACGCGTGTGCGCGCCGGAATCAGGCCGTATCCGCGGACACACCCCGTGTCGCAGCTTTTGTGAAAGTTGCACGTATTTTGTACACGCTTGTCAGATTACGACGAAACTTGCGCCACTGGACTCGTGGTAACGCGCTGGTCCTGTGACCCAATTTTTATGCAATTCTGAGATGGTTGACCAAATCGCCAATTGGCGGGCCCCACAGTTGACTTTTTTGGCAAAATTGTGTTCGGCCCATCGGAATCCACATTTGGATATACCGTTGGGTTCGTATTGACATTTAGAGTTGTTTGACCTATAATTTGTCCTATTTAGAGACTGTTACTCTTGACACGCTTTTCGGTACAAAGTGGGCCACACATGGACCCTACTTTTACCCGAAATTACCATTTTGCCCCTGTGTCCAAGTTGGACGAAAGGGAAGTGCTTTTTAGCTATTTTGCTCATTCTGGGAATGTTGGTGATATTTATTTCAGCATCTGGAGACGTTCATTCTGAGGCCCTAGCTTCTGACTCTTGGTGTTGACATCGGGACACTACATTTTGCAGCTTTCTTGCCAGGCAAGATACCTTGCCAAATTGCTTACAGTATTTTGCATGCTTAGTATATTTCTGTTTATTTATTGTATTTCTGTTTATTTATTACATGTGTAGTTTCTTTCAGTCATTACTATATATTAGATATGTTGACACACACATGGCACTTAGTATCATGAGAGGACAATCATTAGGCGTATGGGCTTCTAACCACTCTGGTAAACCGTAGTATATAGTTCGCACTACGGGCGTGTGTCGCGCTGGTCGCTACCCCAGAGGTATGTCGATTTCTGTAGAGTCGCGCTGGTCGCTACCCTAGAGGTATGTCGATTTCTGATGTTCTAGACGGGTGTGTGAGTTGTGAGGCTTAGATCGAGTAGCCTACCCTTGCCCATACGTCAAAAAGTTGTCCTCATTTGCATTCATATAGATTGTCTTGTACAGCGTACTTATTTATTTTCAAATTATATGCATGTTTACTGTATTCAAGTTGGCTCGTATTTTCTGTATCTTGTTACGTCCCTCTGAGGACCTGGTCCTCTGCCAGGTGTATCTGCTCTTGAGTATTTACAGGAGTACGGGCCTGGACCTGACGCATTAGTTTATGTCGAGGAGGTCTTACCTTCTGAGCATCGTTGATTATCTAGCGATGGATTCTTTTAGCTGATACACTTCTGTCTTCATATTATTTTATATTGGAGAGTTTATACTCCTCTCTCATTTTAGTTTTGGATATAGTCTTTGGTAGTGGATTTGTCTCCACCCGACTATTATTTTGGATATTTCAGACTCCTTATTCTAGTTTAGTATTTCTTTTCTATGACTTGTTGTGTGGATGAGATTAGCATATCTGTGACTTGTGACATTATATATACCACATGTGAGTTTATATTCATATTACAGCGCACGTATGAGTTATGGTTTCCATATATTGGAGTTGTCATATCCATGCGGCTGGCATGCTTACGTGTCCTAGTCCTACGTATTTTGGGACTGGGACGTGACATGTTTTTGTGGTGGCCCATGCAGGTCAAGTTAGCCGTTTCGGTTACGTCACTTTACCGAGCGGGCCTGCACCTAGGATTAGAATTTTAGATCTCATCCACACTTGACTATAACTTACCTTCCTTCCAACATGTCCTACTTAAGTTCTTGCATCCTGCTTGATTCATGTACTCTTCTTAATCCTTCGTCCATCTCTTGTAGAGAGATGAATTTGCATAACGGGCATGCCGCCACCGGGGACAACACGTCTCCAGGGGACGACGACCAATCACCAGGAGTGACCTCAACGACTCCTCTTCTTCCCGGACCGGATGGACTGACTAGCAATCCAATTCCATCAACCCCTCCCAAGATACCTAATGGGACTTTTCCAGCTCCACTAGCACCGTAAGATGGCCAAGCCCAGCTGTTCCAATTCTTTCAGATGATAATACAGGAACAGAGGCAACAGACAGCAGAGCAGAGGCTAGAATTTCTGGCAGCACTTGAGAGAATGGCTGCACTAGCCCCTGTACCAACCCATGCACTAGTTTCAGTACCACAAGCTCGGGTTGGTTCAGTCAAGGACTTTGTGCAGATGGGGCCCTAAGCCATATAAGGGCAATGAGAGTCCAGAGGAGATCACGAACTGGATTGCCAATACCAAGAAGTTGTTAGAGGCATCACAACTACCTACTGACCTATGGATGATAGGCGTGAGGACTCAGTTGGAAGGCAACGCGCATCACTGGTGGGAATCAATGGAGCGCCAGTTGGGTACCCGTCAGACTTGGGAACAATTCTTGGAGTACTTTGAGAGGAAGTACTTCCCGGATACTGTAAGGGACGCATTGTACGATCAGTTCCTCCATCTAGAGCAAGGGGACAAGGCAGTTGATGAGTATGACGCAGAGTTTAGCCGTCTCAGTAAGTATGGCACAGTCCTAATACCTAATGACTTGGAGAAGGCTAAGAGATTTCACCGTGGGCTGACTCGGGAGCTCCAACACTACACTAGCTCCCAGTCCCGGATCTCTTATGCCGAGCTATTGACAGAGGCCAGAATTCAGGAGGCCATCAGCAAGGGAAACGAAATTCAACAGAGAAGTCACCAAGGACTAATAAGGATACAGCAAGGAGGACCCATTCGACACCCATTGACACACCAACAACCAAATAGTGTCGCACCATATCCAGCCAAGGGGTATCGTACTTATAACTTTTGTGGTATACCAGGTCATATTCATAGAGATTGTCGTCGTCGATTGGGATTGTGCATGGTATGTGGATCAAGTCACCATCAAGCCCGAGAATGTCCTCAGCAGAACCCGGGGTCTATGGCATTAGAATCAAGAACACCGCATATACCCTCAAGTATAGAAGACCAAAGGGACCCACCACTGCTTCTACAGTCTGCACAAATGGAGGGGACTAGACCCCAGTTGAACAACCAAGGACAAGGCCAAGCACTCATTATGACAAGTATGGGAGAGCAGACACAGGAAGCCGTAGATACAGGTACGACCTTTTAGTTATAATTGTCTTTGCATACTCATAACCCCATTGTGACACAAGATCTTAGATGTACAAATAGATGTAGAATTATATATATGGTAGCTTAGCAGTATGAGAATGTATGTATATTGTACCCAGATGGCATACACGCGATGCTAATGGATGACGTGAGTAGCAGTAGTAGTATTCTTCCCCTATCCTTATCTCGTCCTCTTGGGTGACTCATTTTCTCCTTTTATATTCGTTCCTTATCTCGTACTTAACTCTTCCTATCATAGTCGTATCTTTCGTACCATTATGAATTGTTTGATTCATATCAACCTCACCCCTATTTTGTTAGTTAAACATAAATGTGTTAGTAATGCTTGGTAACTAAGGATGAGTTTTTAATATGTATATGCACTATAGCAATATCTGTATTCTTTATTAGTTTAACCCTTAAGTAGCACCATGTAGCCTAGTAAAAATTGTTAGATCATTTGAGCTAGATCATACCCCTAATAGTTAGTCAAGACCTTAAGTGTTTCCCTAAAAACTTAAACTATGCCTAGGAAAGAGTTGAAGGCACTTGTTACGAACTGATGACTATGACAAATCGCCGGCGAGGTAGTGACAGTTGCCGTCAGACGATTTTGGTAGAGTAGTCGAATTACTTGCAGCCATACTGGCCAGGTGGCGTGGCAGTATTAGACTATGATACTTGACGGTTATGGAAAAGGTCATAGTTATGAGATTCCAGACAAGTATCCCAAGATTCTCGACCCAATAAGTATAATTGCCTTACAATCTAGACAATAGCTTCAAAGAAGGTGACCACTAGTAGAAATCTTGTAAGTTGGGTAGCGAAGACGAGTTAGAGGATGATAAAATAGTGGATGGACAATAGATGAGGAAGTGTTAGAATGGCAGACCATGAGTTTTAGGAGTCATACTAGATACCAATGTAGTGTAATAGTTATAGTTATCATTATGAATATGAGTTAGTGTCAATTTCGAGGACGAAATTTTTGTAAGTTGGGTAGAATGTAAAACCCCTATTTCTAAAAAAATAGTATTTTTTTTATTAATTAATAATTTAATTATGTGCTAAATAGGAGAAATAGATTTTTAATAATTTTTATTTTAGGTGTTCGGGCACTTAGAGGATTTATGGGACCATTAGAAATTTTTCGGAATTTATTCAATGTAGGAGACCCCTTGAGCAGTTGCTAGCCTAACGGTGTGCATTATTCTAATCTATAAATTTCTTGTGAGTATATATATATATATATATATGTATACAAATATATATATGCATATATATATATTTAAGAAGAAGAAAAGAAAAGAAAAGAATTATTAAATAATGATTAACTAATAAACCATTAACAATAAACTAATAATTAATAATAATAATAATAATAATACTAATAACTAACTCCTTTCCCCACGTTAGCAACCAAAACAAACAAGCAACTTCAAGCAAACAACTAAAGCAAATTTTCATTCCCATAATTCTATTACACAACGCCCCTCCCCTTTTTCACGCGGAAACTTCTTTTTTTCTCTTCTCTCTTCCTATCCTATATATATATATATATATATATATATATATATATATATATATATATATATAATTTCATAAAACTCTAACCTAAAATATCCAGACCCCCTCTTCTCATCTAGAGCCGCCACCGCAGCCAGAGAACCCCGTCAGGCCGTCCAAACCATCCCGACGACCCCGACCTCGCGCACTGCAGATTCCCACACGAGGCACCTTCACTCCGGAGTTGTTTTCCGTCGACTCGCTCAACCAAACGTCGTTCCGTCTTCACCGGTATGCTCATCCCTTAACCCTCTTCCATATTTGTATAATAGCAGACCTCGAACAACGTGTACTCATAGGCAAAAATAGCGTCCAAGTTGGCGCGAGCAGACTGAATTCTGGGATCGCAGAAAACTATGGTGACCACCCATATTGCCGAGTTCGTATCTCCCACCACAGAGATCCGAATTCGGTGATTCTTTTTGATATGTCTAGAACACTTGACCTAGTTTATTTTCTGTCAAATAACCCTAGATTATTAGCTACTGTGGACAGAATTAAATTCGTCACAAAACTGCGCGAACCCACTTTTTTCAGAATTCTAAAAGTTGTGAAACGGAGCGCGTCCCGCCAAACGGGACCGTCCCACCGTGTACCAAGTGTACCGAACGGTGCACACAGCGTAACCGGACACGTAAAAATTTGTGGGAACTAATTCGGACGCGTGTGCGCGCCGGAATCAGGCCGTATCCGCGGACACACCCCGTGTCGCAACTTTTGTGGAAGTCGCACGTATTTTGTGCACGCTTGTCAGATTGTGACGAAACTTACGCCACTGGACTCGTGGTAACGCGCTGGTCCTGTGACCCAATTTTCACGCAATTCTGAGACGGTTGACCAAATCGCCAATTGGCTGGCCCCACAGTTGACTTTTTTGGACAAAATTGTGTTCGGCCCATCGGAATCCATATTTGGATATACCGTTGGGTTCGTATTGACATTTAGAGTTGTTTGACCTATAATTTATCCTATTTAGAGACTGTTACCCTTGGCACGCTTTTCGGTTTAAAGTGGGCCACACATGGACCCCACTTTTACCCGAAATTACCATTTTGTCCCTGTGTCCAAATTGGACGAAAGGAAAGTGCTTTTTAGCTATTTTGCTCATTCTGGAAACGTTGGTGATGTTTATTTCAGTATCTGGAGACGTTCATTCTGAGGCCGTAGCTTTTGACTCTTGGTGTTGACATCGGGACACTACATTTTGCAGCTTTCTTGCCAGGTAAGATACCTTGCCAAATTGCTTACAGTATTTTGCATGCTTAGTATATTTCTGTTTATTTATTGTATTTTTGTTTATTTATTGCATGTGTAGTTTCTTTCAGTCATTACTATATATTAGATATGTTGACACACACATGGCACTTAGTATCATGAGAGGACAATCATTAGGCGTATGGGCTTCTAACCACTTTGGTAAACCGTAGTATATAGTTCGCACTACGGGCGTGTGTCGCGCTGGTCGCTACCCCAGAGGTATATCGATTTCTGTAGAGTCGCGCTGGTCGCTACCCCAGAGGTATGTCGATTTCTGATGTTCTAGACGGGTGTGTGAGTTGTGAGGCTTAGATCGAGTAGCCTACCCTTGTCCATACGTCAAAAAGTTGTCCTCATTTGCATTCATATAGATTGTCTTGTACAGCGTACTTATTTATTTTTAAATTATATACATGTTTACTGTATTCAAGTTAGCTCGTATTTTCTGTATCTTGTTACGTCCCTCTGAGGACCTGGTCCTCTGCCAGGTGTATCTGCTCTTGAGTATTTGCAGGAGTACGGGCCTGGACCTGACGCATTAGTTTCTGTCGAGGAGGTCTTACCTTCTGAGCATCGTTGATTATCTAGCGATGGATTCTTTTAACTGATACACTTCTGTCTTCATATTATTTTATATTGGAGACTTTATACTCCTCTCTCATTTTAGTTTTGGATATAGTCTTTGGTAGTGGATTTGTCTCCATCCGACTATTATTTTGGATATTTCAGACTCCTTATTCTAGTTTAGTATTTCTTTTCTATGACTTGTTGTGTGGATGAGATTAGCATATCTGTGACTTGTGACATTATATATACCACATGTGAGTTTATATTCATATTACAGCGTACGTATGGGTTATGGTTTCCATATATTGGAGTTGCCATATCCATGCGGCTGGCATACTTACGTGTCCTAGTCCTACGTATTTTGGGACTGGGGCGTGACACAGTCTCTACTTCTGGTTATTTTCTTAAGTTGTGGCATAATAGACTAGGACATGTGCATTGTAAACGCATTAACAAGATGTCTAGTCTAGGACTTATCTCCAAATATGAGAGTAAGGAGATAGAGAAATGTGAAGTCTGTGCACAAACAAAAATTGTCAGGAAGCCATTCAGAAGAGTGAATCGAAGCATAGATCTTCTGGAGTTGGTACACTCAGATATCTGTGACATAAAGCAATTCTCCACAAAAGTCGAAATGAAGTATTTTATCACTTTCATTGATAATTTCTCGAAGTACGAGTTCGTACATATTCTCAAGTCGAAAGACAAAGCGTTCGAGAAGTTCAAGGACTTCAAGGCTGAAGCAGAACGTTAAACCGATCAACAACTCAAAAGACTCAGAAGCGATCGAGGCGGAGAATATCGTTCCTTGAAATTTGCATAATTCTGGAAAGAACATAGAATTTTCAACGAAACTACTGCTCCGTATTCTTTTCAATCTAATAGTGTAGCAGAAAGGAAGAACAAGACGCTGACAGAGATGATAAACTCCATGTTGCTGACCGCAGGACTTCCAAAGTGCTTCTGGGGAGAAGCAATGCTTACGGCTACGTTTATTCTGAATAAAGTACCGTTCGTGACATATGACATTACTCCTTATGAACTCTGGTTCAAGGTCAGACCCAACTTGAATGTCATTCGAGTGTGGGGGTGTCTGGCGTATGTGAAGCTTCCAGACCTCAAGATTCAGAAGCTGAAAACGAGAACTACGAAGACCATATTTCTGGGCTATGCTGATAAGAGTGATGCTCGGAGGTTCCTTGATATCGAATCTAATCATATCATAGAATCTCGTGACGCAGAATTCTTTGAAGACAAGTTTGCTAGGCACAAGAATATTGTGCTCGCGTATGTCCCGGAGAATGCTGCTAGCACAGACGAGATAAGTACATCTCAGAGAGAAGTAGTCCAAGAAGAAGTTGTTGTTGATAAGACAACATTTGAACCAGAGCCCGCTGAGCCGAGAGCAAAGCGAGTTAGGAGGCCGAAGGACTTCGAAGAAGACTTTGTTACCTATCATGTGGAATCTGATCCGCTTACCTATATGATGAGGCAATGAAGACCAGAGATGCTATTTTCTGGAAAGAGGCTATCCATGACGAGTTTGACTCGATAACTTCTAATAATACTTGGAAGTTAGTCGATCTGCCTAAAGGAGCTATATCCATCGGATGCAAGTGGATCTTTAAGAAGAACATGAAAGCAGACGGAACTATTGACAAGTTCAAGGCCAGGCTAGTGGTCAAGGAGTTTTCTCAGATACAAGGGGTTGACTAATTCGACACCTATGCTCCCGTTGCACGAATGACTACTATCAGGATGTTGATTGCTCTAGGTGCTATTCACAGAATGGTGATTCATTATATGGACGTCAAGAAATTATTTCTGAATGGTGAACTGACTGAGCAGATTTACATGCAGCATCCAGAAGAATTTTTTGTCAAAGGTCTTGAAGACAAAGTATGCAAACTGGTAAAATCTCTGTATGATCTGAAGTAAGCTACCAAATTGTGGCACGAGAAGTTTGACAAAGTTATCAGATCAAATGGCTACAAGGTTAGCAAAACTGATAAATGTGTGTACATAAAGTTTGCTGGTAATAGAGGTATCATCGTTTGTCTCTATGTGGACGATATGCTAATCCTAGGCACGGATGAATAATCTGTCACTAGAAAAAAGATGTTCCTCTCGTCTAAATTTAGTATGAAGGACATGGGAGATGCAGATGTCATTATTGTGATTAAGATAATCCGGACCGAAGCTGGGCTTGCTCTATCACAAGCTCACTACGTGAAGATACTCACATGCTATGGATATCAGAAACTTTCAGGGATCAATACTCCATATAGGTGTGACAAGAAACTGAAGCCTAACCCAGAAAAAAGCGTCAAACAATTGGAGTATTCTAGCGTCATCGGGAGCTTGATGTATGTTACAAATGCCACTAGGCCTGGCATTGCTTTTTTGGGGATGCTGAGTAGATTCACGAATAACCCATGTGTTGAACACTGAAAAGTTGTGAAGAGGGTGATGAGATACCTCAAGAAGACTCAGAAGTTTGCACTTTACCATAGCGGAGATCCAGCAGTGGTAGAAGGCTTCAGTGATGCTAGTGGAGATCCGACATGAGCGGTGCAGGCAGCACGCGACGGCGCATGATTTTCTGTGCACGCTCCTGCTTTCGGCGCTGTCTGCTCTCAGCGGCTACTTTCAGCGTTTGGCGGCGCATGCGCCTTGGTATCTGATCTTCAGCGCATATGCGGCACGTGTTTTCTCGTGTCGCATAGGTGCTGATTTTCTCTAAATATAGAGCTGCTCCTCTTTCATTTGAGGGGTTAAAAAATTTCAACTGAATCGGAAAATCAGAGAGCACCAGAACCTTATGCGGCAACAGTGAACACCCATCCACAAAGTATTTTTCGAGTGATCCGAAGGTGACCAAGAACGGTCCTTGACTTGACGTAACATCACCAAGAGCGGTCCTTGACTTGTTGTAACATCACCAACAACTTTGTGGACCTCCTCTATCTTGATTTGGCTTTGAGACTAACAAAAATTGCTCAAAATCGGACCCCTGAAAACCGTTCATAACCGCTACTCTTAAAATACCTCATAACCGCTACCCCCACAGTTGCCAATCAGACCCTTATGGTGTTTATAAAGCCATCCAAAATTATATTATATCGATTTTAGAGAATTTTTGAACCGATCAAAACTAATGTCTCATAAAAATTATCAAACAGAGATTTTCATAAACGGTCGGTTCAAAAATATCCAAAAACTTATGAAAATATCGTTACCAAACAGACCCTAGCATTTGTCAAAACGATAAAAATAATTATCTGAGATTTCTTTTACCGTGGTGGTCGACAAGAACTAACAGAAGAACGAAAATCTCAAACAAAATCACATAATCACCCCCCTCAAGTGGACATGTATAATACTTGGTTGGATGGTGACTGTCGTTTGTACGTTGCTAAAATTTCTCACTCGCCTGAAAGAGGATTCTTACATTTTAGTCCTGTTAAAATTATTTAATTATATCTGTAGGTTTTTTTTTTAGGACAGCTCGTTTTGCATCCCTTTTAACTTCGATAGCAGTATTGGTCCATCTGCCATAAGTCTCTTACCAATTTAGGATTCGAACATGGTCTATAAGTACGAATATTTACCTTCACTATATGGATTATTTTTGTGACTTGAACTCGATACAAGGGCTAGCGACTTATCTTTGTATTTAAATTTCCTACAACTAATATCTCTAATTATTAGATAATACAACGAAGGTTGGATTGAAGGAATTTTATATAGTATCCTACAAATTAATATTATCTGTTTTGACCGGACTACAATTAGATTTACACGTAGAGACACCCCTCTTTACAATGATCTAATTGTTACAAAAAAAATCATCAGCTCTCGTAATATTAATTTATACAAGGATTAAACAAAAAAAAGGGAGTTCGTCAATGAAGGAGCTTGTACTGAAAAAAGAGCATCTCTATGATTTTTGTCCGGGTGTGTTCAACCAATTTGTACGGTTGAGGAAAATTTATGGAAAAGTTGGAAATGGCTAATCACCATCCGGATGATAGATCAGTCCATATAAAGTGGACTTTTCCTTATAGGTATAGTCACTCAAAATGGTCATATTGTTGTTTTCTTTTTAATAGAAAATTTGAATTGTATTCTATTTTTATTATCATAATTCAAGGTGTACCATATTCGATTACCATGATATACAAATTTTTTTACTTTTGACGAAAATAGTCTATGACTAAGGTCAATCCCTTTGATCAAACTTTTATGACCAAAATACCCTCATTGTCATCACCATATTTCCTGCACGACCATTGCTGCCCCCGTGCGCGCCCCATGCTCCCCCCTCCCCTCCGCGGGCAGCTGGAGAACCCCCCCCCCTTCCTAGACGAGCACAACGTCGACATTGATGGCGTAAATGACGTCGAAAGTCCGGACCTCGGTGTCGAAGTGCTCGATGTCCTGGCTCAGCACCGAGTCTAGGTACCAGATCTGCATTTTCGTCGCCTGCAGCTCTCCGTTCCACATCCATCAAGATATCTCAGCCCAAGAAGATGCCCAGATGACAGCTCCGGCCACAAGAAAGTAAAACGCATACTACAAACAATTAAAATTAAAGAAATATTTGAAGAAGAAAGTCGGGGTCGTCGGCATTGGATCTGAAGGAGTCGACGTGATCTGCGAAGAAGCGGAGAAAGACGGGGAGGGAGCAGCCGTGGATTGTAATACCCCGCAACCGCACGGTGCATTACGCTGAGTCTGATTGAAACGAGACAAATATTTGGTTGCATTTCAATAAAGTTGGATTGAGAGCATGTATTGATTTTAGTTGGTTTCATGCGCAGATCGCTTGCGGAGTTTATTGGGACCAGAGCAGCACCTCGCAATGGGCTGAGGCATGGACTATGTGAATGGAATCAGTGTGTTCGTTCGGAACAAGTGCAGAGATAGCAAAATTTGAGCGATAATGTGTCACGCCCCAGTCCCAAATGTCGAGGGACTGAGCACGTGAGCAATGGCCAGTAGCACGCACCGATGGACAACCCAATTTAATGGATCCATCAGGGCATGCTTAAGCTGTAGTCTAGCCGTAACGTGTTACAAGTCTCAGGTATTTCTAATCTCATCCACAAAATAAACACAGATTAATTGCCAGAAATAATATAATGAAAATAAATGAGCAATATCAAATAAGCTTATCTCGGGAAATAATCCGAGAATTAGTCTGTTACATTTAATGAGAATAGACAGAAAATAAAATACTGGAAATGAAAATACTGTGCAGATGAAGCCGGTGCTCAGGAGAAATCTTCGGCTAATATCTCGTTCTCTGTTCCGGGTTCTGCTCCAAGGAGTGCTCCTGTACCGTACACCTCGGGGTAGTTCTCCTCAGCTATACCTGGGGACATAGTCCATTCCAGGTCCTCAGGGGACATAACAAGGTACAAAAAATACAAGCCAAAATATATGCAGTGCAGCAATAATGAAACAGTAGGGTAAATATGTAAACCAGCTAGTGATATGCAAGTGAGAGTTTTAGTCATACTCAGGCCGAGACTACTACAGGATCAGTATCGAAGAAACCATAGTAGTATTTTCTCGAAGGGCCCGTAAGGTACCAAAGCTCTGTATCAGAGTCTAAGGCACCGCCAGATAACAGTATTTATATTATAATATATTCAGCCTTGATATGATAATACTCTCCCCACCCCATGTAATCTCACGTCACAGTTCCAGAAAATATCAAGTACAAGTCACGCAAGTTTGAACTAATGCAATGAATCAGGATAGAATCTAAGCAGGTAAACTGTATATGTCATGAATATGTAACCTATACGGAATCACCAGGTATATCTCAGGCAATTCCGTCACATGAATAGTGTCAGGTGTCCTGGGTTGAGCAGTTAAACAAGTTTTCATATGAATCTACAGGAAATCAAGTAAAATACTATAACCAGAAATATCTGAGAATTGGCAAGATTTACTTGCCCACTGATATATAACTAGTCAAGGAAAGTAAGTAGCAAAGCTGCAAGTTTTGGCAAGGTACACTTGCCTGTGGTTCCGGCTATGTTTGCAGTTCTGAGTTCGGCGAGAATTGCAGGCGGTACTCCGGTTGCTAAAATAAACATCGCCATCAGATCCAGAAAATATCAATCAGCTAGAAACGCCTATCCTTGGGTCCAATTTGGAGACAAGGGCAAAACGGCAGTTTCGGACCAAAACGGGATCCACCGGTGGGCCCGCTTTGCACCGAAAAATGCGTCAGAGTCAAAGGTCTCCAAATTCATCAAACTTAGTGTCAACAGATCAAGAACGATGATACGAACCCAACGGAACTTCCAGAATTGGATTCCGATGAGCCGATCACAAAATCGCCCGTCGAGCGGGGCCTATGGGGCCTATGACACGCGATTTCGTCAACGTTCTCAGAATCGAACCAAACTTGACCCACAGGACCAGCGTATTGCTACGAGTCCGATGGCACAATTTTCGTCTCGATCCAACGTGTGTACACAAAGTTAGGGCACGTTCCAGAAAGTACGGATACGGGGCGATGTCCGCGGATACGCGTTGATCCCGGTGTGCACGCACACCCGAATCAGCTTCTGTGAAATCCCACACGTCCATATCGACGACGCGCACGTATCTGTGAAGACCGCGTGCGACCAAGTCGTCCCGTTTGGCGGGGCATACTCGGTTCCGGGGTAAAACAGGGTCTGGTTTTTCCTGTTTTTGGATCGCGGTGTGCGATCACCACAGGACGCGATGCCCCGAGCGGTTTGTCCGGACACCGAGAGGGTCATACATGCTTCACAGCGCAATTTGCAAAATTGAAAACAGAGCTACGAACAAAAAGTTACGAGTACCTGAAGGGGACCCGAAAAACCCGAACTCGATCGTGTCCGACACGTGTCGGACACGCGGATTTAGGAATTAGGGTCAGGGTAAGGGCTTGGGATGCTGGACGGCGGAGCTCCGGCGGAGACGGCGGCGTGGGCGGCTGGGCTGCGGCAGAGGGGGCCGGGGGCAGCGCGGCGGCGGGCGGCGCGGTGGCTGGGAACTGGCCTGCGGCCGGAGGCGGCGCGGGGAGCTGCTGCTGCTGCTAAGGTCGTCGACGAGGGGAGAAGGAGGGAGGAGAAGAAGGAGGCAGCTGGAGGAGGAGGGCCGGGCGGCGGTGGCGGCGAGGCGGGGCGGTGCGGCATCGGGTTGAGCGGCGAGGTGGCGGTGGAGGTTCGTGGTGGCCAGAGGGAAGAAATATGGGGGTTTAAATAGTGCTGGCGCGGCCGGGATAGGCGGAGGAGGGGCCGACGTGGGCGAGGTCGTGGGTGTGAGGGCCGGGCGGAGCGGTGGGCGGCGTGGCCGGCGGAAGCGGCGCGGGAAGCGGGGCTGATCGTGGGTGAGGGTGAGGGAAAGCGGGTCGGGCCCGCGGGCGGGTTCGGGTCTGACCAACCCGACCCGATAGTTATACGGGTGGGTCGGTTGTGTCACGACCCGCACCCGAAAATTCGGGCACGAGTGCGTGGGTACGTCCAGCCTACGCCGCAGAGTCGGCGGTAGTACGCTGTCTAGGTCAAATCCATATTTAACTAATCTAGCTCATTCACAAATAACATAGGCAAGATAATAATGAGAAACAGATAATTAAGATTTCAGATGAACTAAATGTGACAACAGATTCAAATGTTTAGTATAGAAATCAGAATGAAATCGGGGACAAACCCGATTACTAAGATAAGAGCAATAAATAACTATAGCTACTGCTATCTACTCTGCAGCAGGGGTCTCCTGGGTGGGATCTGGCTCCTCATAAGTATCATCTGTGCCCTCATAGGGACCATAATATGTAGGGGCAAGGTCCTCATCATCGCCTAAATCAACAGATCCAGTCAGAAAAGGAGCAAAGTACACAATGCACAACAAGATTAAACTAAATATTTATGACAATTAAATTGAGTATCAATAATGAGAAATTGCATAGAAGAACATCAATATCTTAGAGTGAAAACTATAAACAGGAATATGAGAAAACAGAAATAAATGAGACAGGAAATAAAACTACAACAGTCAGCAAGAACTATAACAAGACCAGAAGCTATCTGTGTGAACTTGTGTTTGTTTTAGAATACATAGTTGGCATGTAGGGGTTTATAAGGCTAATCCGGACATCATAAACGGCTATTAAACAGGAAAAATCGAGATCTGGCTGAGGGTACAGTCGCGTACCAACAGATATTAAACATGGCAGGGAAAAGGGTAAACTACATGCCTTCTATTATTCTCCCACCCGACATGAAAAACAAGACATGAACTCCAATATTCAAGACATGAAATCCAGTATTCCTAATACTAGGTGTAATCATCAAGGGTACTAGTAAAGCAGAGAATTAATTATCACAATATAAAGATTTAACTTGAAGTGCCGGTACTTGCCTGTTGTTTGGATCCAATTAATTATACTCGAAGAAATTTTCAGAGATGAGTCCAAAAGCTGAAATAGACATTACCATCACGCTCATAAGATGTCAAATAGCTAGAAATACCTGTCCTTGGGTCCAATTTGGAGACAAGGGCAAAAACGGCAGTTTTGGGTCAAAACGGGGTCCACCGGTGGGCCCGCTTTGCACCGAAAAATGTGTCCGGGTCAACGGTCTCCAAATTCACCAAACTTAGTGTCAACAGGTCAGGAACGCTGATACGAACCCAACGGAACTTCCAGATTTGGATTTCGATGAGCCGATCACAAAATCGCCCGTCGAGCGGGGCCTGTGGGGCCCACGACACGCGATTTCGTCAACGTTCTCAGAATCGAACCAAACTTGACCCACAGGACCAGCGTATCGCTACGAGTCTGATGGTGCAAGTTTTGTCTCGATCTGACGAGTGTACACGAAGTTAGGGCGAATTGCAGAAAAGTCGGATACGGGGCGATGTCCGCGGATACGCGTTGATTTCGGTGTGCACGCACACCCGAATCAGCTTTCGCAAAATCTCACACGTCCGTATCGAGGACGCGCACGTATCTGTGAAGACCGCACGCGACCAAGTCGTCCCGTTTGGCGGGGCGTACTCAGTTCCGGGGTGAAACAGGGTCTGGTTTTTCCTGTTTTTGGATCGCGGTGTGCGATCACCACAGGACGCGATGCCCCGAGCGGTTTGTCCGGGCACCGAGAGGGTCATACAGGCTTCACAATGTAATTTACGGAATCGAAAACGGAGGTACAGGGTGCAAGATACGAGTACCTGAACCGGCTCTTCAAAATAGGGTTTTCTCTGTCCGAATCGTATCTCGTGTCCCGGGGCGTGTCCACGTGTCCGGCCTAGGGCTTCGGCCTGGGCTGTCTGCGGTGGCCGGAGGGTGGCCGAGCTGCGTCGTAGGGCTCGTGGGCGGTGGTGCCGGCAGTGGGGGGGGTCGGTCGGGTCGCCGGAGCGGCTGGAGGAACTCGAGGGAGGAGGGGGAGGTGCCGGTTGGCCGCTGGAGGCGGGGCCACGTGCTGGAGGCGGAGGGATCCGGCGGCGAGGGCTGGCCGGGGTCTCGAGGAGGGTGGCGCCGGAGGAGAGGGGCGGACGGGTGGTCGGAATTAGGGTTTGGGTTAGGGGGGAAGTGAGGGAGGAAGAAGAAGAGGGGGGAGTTATAAGGGGGTGCCGAGGCTGAAGGGGGCGGTGAGCGGCCGAAAATGGCGGAGGCGCGCGGGGGATCATGGCCGGAAGGCGCGGCGCTGCGCGGGAAGGCCGGCGCGGGACGCGGGCGGCGTGGGGAGAGGGGAGAACCGGTCTCCGGGTCGGGTAGGCGGCGGGTCGGGTCTGACTGACCCGACCCGACCCGGTAGGAAGCGGGTTGGGCTGGGCTGGCTGCTGGGCCGGTCCACTGGGCCGGGCCGGCCCAAGGAGAGAAAAAAAAATAAAAAAAATAATAATAATAATAATAATAAACAGTTAATTAATTAATTAATTAGAAAAATATTTTTTAGGCATTTAAAAATAGGTCCGAGGCCCAAAAAAATTTCAGAAAAATTACCCTAAGTCCAGTTTTTCATTTTACACCCAAAAATGTTATTTTCATGATATTTTAATATTATTTATTAACCATTAAAAATTATTTAATAATTAAAATCTTGATTTTAATTACAGAAAATTTCCAGAAAATTCTAAAAATTGGAAAAATTCAAGTTTTAATAATTTTAAAAATTCAGGGGTTTACAATCTACCCAACTTATAAAAATTTCGTCCTCGAAATTTAAGAATAACAATGGCACGAAAAGGAAAGGCCGAGAATTAAAATATACCTCAGGGTTCAAAAAGATAGGGGTAGCGTCCTCTAATCTCGTCTTCTCGCTCCCAGATGAATTCGCCGGGAGAATGGTGCTTCCAAGCTACGCGAACCAGGAAAATAACCTGGTTCCGTAGAACTTTCTCCGATCGATCCAGTATCTCCACGGGTTGCTCTTGGTAAGTCAAACTTGGACCTACTTCGAGCTGTGAGTGATCCAAAATGTGGCTGGGGTCTGACACGTACTTTCTCAGCTGCGACACGTGGAAGACGTTGTGGACTCCATCCAGAGAGGGTGGCAATGCCAGTCGGTATGCCACTTCTTCGATTTTCTCCTGAATGCCAAAAGGTCCAATAAATCTTGGGCTGAGTTTTCCACTCCTTCCGAACCTAATGGTGCCACGTGTCGGGGAAATCTTCAAGAATACCAGTTCTTCAACCTTTAATAAAGTCATAATCAAGTCTTAGTTCCATAATCAAAAAATATTTAAATTGACTTGAATTTTATAAATTTAATTACCTCAAATTCTAAGGGCCTTCGGTGGCTATTTGCCCAATGTCGTTGCCTGTCTTGAGCCACTCAAAGTCTGTCCCTTATTTGTTTTACCTTCTCAGTTGAATCGATCACCATCTCTGGTCCCAACAGGGCTCTTTCTCCAACGTCGTCCCATAATAGCGGGGTACGACATCTTCGTCCATACAGAGCTTCAAATGGAGTCATCTCAATACTTGCTTGGTAACTGTTATTATAAGAGAACTCCACAAGATGTAGATAGTCTTCCCAGGATCCTCCAAAATCTAGAACACATGTACGAAGCATATCTTCAAGTGTCTGGATTGTACGTTCCGATTGTCCATCGGTTTGGGGATGATAAGCTGTGCTGAATTTGAGTTGAGTCCCCAAACTGGCTTGTAAGCTCTTCCAGAAGTGAGAGGTGAATCTTGAATCTCGGTCGGAGACAATACTTACTGGAACTCCATGCAACCTAACAATATGTCTGATATATAAATCTGCCAGCTTCTCTGTAGATAGCCCTACTTTGAAAGGTAGAAAATGTGCGGACTTGGTCAGTCTATCTACTATCACCCAAATTGCATCCTTTCCACTAGGTGTCCTTGGAAGTCCGAAAACAAAATCCATTGTAATATGTTCCCATTTCCACTCCAGAATGGGTAGTGGTTGAAGCAATCCTCCAGGTCTTTGTCTTTCTGCCTTGACTTGTTGGCACACTAAACAACGAGATACGAACCTGGCTACTTCTCTTTTTATGCCATGCCACCAAACGTGCGTCCTCAGGTCCTTGTACATCTTGTTGGCTCCTGGATGTATAGAGTATTACGATCTGTGTGCCTCTTGCATAATTTCTTCCCTTATGTCTCCTTGAGGTACACATAATCTATCGCCATGCCTCAGTGATCCATCTTCGTGAATTCTGAAATCTTCCACTAATCCAGCTTGCACTTGACCTCGAAGGCTTCGCAGGCCTTCGTCTTGAAACTGAGTCTCTTTGATCTTGTCTATTAAAGTAGACTGAATCTGCAAGTTCATCATTTGGCCTTCTTTTCCTGGGATAATTACCTCAATACCTAAACTTTCCAGGTCCTCGAGCAAGTGTCGGTCCATAGTCAAGTACATCGCCACAGGATATCTGCTTAGAGCATCAGCAACTACATTGGCCTTTCCAGGATGATATTGAAGGGTGATATCAAAATCTTTCATTAGTTCCAGCCACCTTCTTTGCCTCATGTTTAGCTCTTTCTGGGTGAAGATATATTTTAGACTTTTATGGTCCGTAAATATTTTCACCCTTTCTCCATAAAGATAATGCTTCCATAGCTTAAGAGCAAGGATGACAACTGCCAGTTCTAAATCATGAGTTGGATAGTTCTTTTCATGAGGTCGAAGCTGTCTAGAGGCATATGCTATTACTTTCTTGTTCTGCTCCAATACACAACCTAGACCTTTTCCAGAAGCATCACTATAAATAGCGAAACCTCCGGTTCCAGAAGGTAAGGTCAGAATAGGGGCAGTAGTCAGCCTTTTCTTCAATTCTTCAAAAGCATGCTGACATTCATCAGTCCAGGTGAACTATTCATCATTCCTTGTTAATTTTGTCATGGGTTCAGCAATTCTAGCAAAGTCCTTCACAAACTTCCGATAGTAGCCAGCTAGTCCCAGGAAGCTTCTAATTTCTGCTACCGAGTCTGGAGTGGGCCAGGATTCTACTGCCGCTATCTTCTTAGGATCTACTGCTATTCCATCTCCAGTCACAATATGTCCCAAGAATTCTACTTTGTCTAGGAAGAAAGCACATTTAGATAATTTTCCATAAAGTTTTTCCTTCCTCAAAGTCTCCAATGCTAACCTCAAATGTTCTTCATGTTCTTCGGGGGTCTTGGAGTAGATTAAAATATCATCAATAAAGACCACTACAAATTTGTCTAGATATTTCTGAAAGACTCTGTTCATCAAGTTCATAAAAACTGCTGGTGCATTCGTCAACCCGAACGGCATTACTAAGAATTCGTAGTGTCCATTCCGGGTATTGAAAGCAGTTTTAGGGATGTCTTCCTTTCTCACCCTTACTTGGTGGTAACCAGACCTCAAATCAATCTTTAAAAATACCCGAGCTCCACTTAACTGATCAAATAAGTCATCTATCCTGGGTAGGGGATACTTATTCTTAATTGTTAAGGCATTCAAGGCCCTATAGTCAATACACATTCGGGATGTTCCGTCCTTCTTGGGCACAAATAATACTGGTACTCCCCAGGGTGAGACACTAGACCTAATGAAACATTTGTCTTCTAGCTCTTTGATTTGCTTATTTAGTTCTATTATCTCCTTCTTGTTGATTCTGTAAGGATTTTGAGATACTGGTGCTGCTCCCGGCACTAAGTCAATAGAGAATTCAACTTCTCGGTCTGGGGGTAAGCCTGGGAGATCCTCAGGGAAGACATCAAGATATTCAGAGATGATAGGCAATTCTTCTGTTACTAGGGCTCCACAAATTTTGTTATTACCCATTTTTCTAGAACCTCTAGCAAATTCAAATTCTGGCTTGTCAGGGGGCCTGAAGATTACACTACCTCTGTGGCAGTCTATAGTGGCATGATGTTGACTCAACCAATCCATACCCAGTATAATATCAAAACTGGGAACTGGCATTACGAGTAGCCTAGCATACAGTTCTCTTTCACATAATGTAATAGGACAATTGTTACAGGCATCACTAACCGGGATAATTCCTCCACCGGTAATGATCTTATAACAATTCCTAAGGGGTTTAGTGATTAAGCTATGCTTCATAAGGAAATCTACTGACATGAATGAATGTGAAGCTCCAGAGTCAAATAAAGTAATAGCTGGTATTGAATTTATAAGCACAGAACCTGTGATCACGTCTGCTGTGGCTTCAGCTTCTTCCAGAGTCATTGCATAAGCACGGCCTTGCTGCGGTGCACCCCTCTGTTGCTGCTGTTGGTGCTGAGCAAAACATTGTTGTTGTGTTGGAAGCGGGGGTCCCCTCTGCTGTGCTGCTGGGGGCCTGGCCTGGACTGGAGCCTTGGGTGCAGCGGTGCGTCCTTGAGCAGCTGGACAGTCCCTCATTTGATGCGCTGCTGAGCCGCAGTAGAGGCAGGCACCTAGCCTCTTCCTGCAGACTTGCCAAGTATGACCTGGTTTTTGGCAAAAGTTACAAGCAGCAGCTTGTTGGTTCTGGCCTTGAGCCTGGTGTTGGGGTGCTGGAGCTCGAGGGAGAGGACGCTGAGTTTGCTGCGGGGCCCTCTGCTATTATTTTTGTTGAAAAAGGGCGTTTGTTGGGTCCCGCATTTCCGGTATCTCTCTCTCGTTTTAGTTTATGTCCCATGTCTCTCTCAACGCCTTGTGCCACGCTCAGGATTTCTTCATAGGTGCGAGCTCGGCTGGTGGTGACAGCAAGGCGAATATCCGGAGACAGCCCCTTCTTGAATCTACGGGCTCTGTCCTCCGGGGTACGAACCATGTACTCCGCAAAGTGGCTCAACCTGCTAAATTCAGCATTATACTCATCAACAGACATGTTACCTTGTTCCAGTCTCTCGAATTGGCTTTCGAGAGCTTCCCGAGCCACTTTGGGGTAGAATTTCTCCTTGAATAGCCTCTTGAAGTCCTCCCAGGTGAGGTCAGGAGCAGATAGTTGGGGTTCATCTCTGAACCAGGTCCGAGCTATGTCGAACAGTTGTAGGCTTGCGGACTCCACTTTGAGATTATCAGGAACCCGAGCAGTCTTCAGGAGTCTCTCGACATTCTCTATCCACTCATCGGCATAGAGAATGCCCTCAGTTCCGTAGAATTCCAGGGGTCTAAGGTTCTTGAAGTCTTTGGCACTCCCTGGCCTCTTGAGTGGCGACTCCTGGGACCTAAGAGCTTCTGAGAGGCTGGTCCGCAGAAGTGCAGTCTGTTCTTTCTAGGATTCCACCAGTCCCTGGAACACTCCAAGTAGTTGTGCCCCATCCAGAGTAACTGCCGGAACAGATGGAGGCGGCGGGAGTGCAAGAGTCTCGGGCACATTTTGCTCAGCTGGTTCTGATGTGCCTCCTACTGTGTTCCTTTTCTGGACCATTCTGAAAGATTAAGGGACAGGGAGATCAGAATAGATTACTTGGAAATCAAGGGCGATAGGAAAATTGAGCAAAAATGATATCAAGAATTGAAATAAGGACCCTATACTGTGAATGAGCTTTTCCTAGAATCCTCAATCTTATTCCATACCCTGTCCTAGGGTATTACCCTATTTAAGGATAGGACCTGCATGGGCCACCATAAAAACGTGTCACGACCCGCACCCGGAAATTCAGGCATGAGTGCGTGGGTACGTCCAGCCTACGCCGCAGAGTCGGCGGTAGTACGCTGTTTAGGTCAAATCCATATTTAACTAATCTAGCTCATTCACAAATAACATAGGCAAGATAATAATGAGAAACAGATAATTAAGATTTCAGATGAACTAAATGTGACAACAGATTCAAATGTTTAGTTTAGAAATCAGAATAAAATCGGGGACAAACCCGATTACTAAGATAAGAGCAATAAATAACTATAGCTACTGCTATCTACTCTGCAGCAGGGGTCTCCTGGGTGGGATCTGGCTCCTCATAAGTATCATATGTACCCTCATAGGGACCATAATATGTAGGGGCAAGGTCCTCATCATCGCCTAAATCAACAGATCCAGTCAGGAAAGGAGCAAAGTACACAATGCACAACAAGATTAAACTAAATATTTATGACAATTAAATTGAGTATCAATAATGAGAAATTGCATAGAAGAACATCAATATCTCAGAGTGAAAACTATAAACAGAAATATGAGAAAACAGAAATAAATGAGACAGGAAATGAAACTACAACAGTCAGCAAGAACTATAACAAGACCAGAAGCTATCTGTGTGAACTTGTGTTTGTTTTAGAATACATAGTTAGCATGTAGGGGTTTATAAGGCTAATCCGGCCGTCATAAACGACTATTAAACAGGGAAAATCGAGATCCGGCTGAGGGTACAGTCGCGTACCAACAGCTATTAAACATGGCAGGGAAAAGGGTAAACTACATGCCTTCTAGTATTCTCCCACCCGACATAAAAAACAAGACATGAACTCCAATATTCAAGACATAAAATCCAGTATTTCTAACACTAGGTGTAATCATCAAGGGTACTAGTAAAACAGGGAATTAATTATCACAATATAAAGATTTAACTTGAAGTGCAGGTACTTGCCTGTTGTTTGGATCCAATTAATTATACTCGAAGAAATTTCCAGAGATGAGTCCAAAAGATAAAATAGACATTACCATCACGCTCAGAAGATGTCAAATAGCTAGAAACGCCTGTCCTTGGGTCCAATTTGGAGACAAGGGCAAAAATGACAGTTTCGGGTCAAAACGGGGTCCGCCGGTGGGCCCGCTTTGCACCGAAAAACGTGTCCGGGTCAACGGTCTTCAAATTTACCAAACTTAGTGTCAACAGGTCAGGAACGCTGATACGAACCCAACGGAACTTCCAGATTTGGATTCCGATGAGCCGATCACAAAATCGCCCGTCGAGCGGGGCCTATGGGGCCCACGACACGCGATTTCGTCAACGTTCTCAGAATCGAACCAAACTTGACCCACAGGACCAGCGTATCGCTACGAGTCTGATGGCGCAAGTTTTGTCTCGATCTGACAGTGTATACGAAGTTAGGGCAAATTGCAAAAAAGTCGAATACGGGGCGATGTCCGCGGATACGTGTTGATTCCGGTGTGCACGCACACCCGAATCAGCTTCCACGAAATCTCACACGTCCGTATCGACGACGCGCACGTATCTGTGAAGACCGCACGCGACCAAGTCGTCCCGTTTGGCGGAGCGTACTCAGTTCCGGGGTGAAACAGGGTCTAGTTTTTTCTGTTTTTGGATCGCGGTGTGCGATCACCACAGGACGCGATGCCCCGAGCGGTTTGTCCGGGCACCGAGAGGGTCATACAGGCTTCGTAACGTAATTTACGGAATCAAAAACGGAGATACAGGGTGCAAGATACTAGTACCTGAACCGGCTCTTCAAAACAGGGTTTTCTGTGTCCGAATCGTATCTCGTGTCCCAGGGCGTGTCCACGTGTCCGGCCTAGGGCTTCGGCCTGGGCTGTCTGCGGTGGCCGTGGGGTGGCCGAGCTGCGTCGTAGGGCTCGTGGGCGGTGGTGCCGGCAGTGGGGGGGGTCGGTCGGGTCGCCTGAGCGGCTGGAGGAACTCGAGGGAGGAGGGGGAGGCGCCGGTTGGCCGCTGGAGGCGGGGCCACGTGCTGGAGGCGGAGGGATCCGGCGGCGAGGGCTGGCCGGGGTCTCGAGGAGGGTGGCGCCGGAGGAGAGGGGAGTTATAAGGGGGTGCCGAGGCTGAAGGGGGCGGTGAGCGGCCGAAAATGGCGGAGGCGCACGGGGGATAATGGCCGGAAGGCGCGGCGCTGCGCGGGGAGGCCGGCGCGGGACGCGGGCGGCGTGGGGAGAGGGGAGAACCGGTCTCCGGGTCGGGTAGACGGCGGGTCGGGTCTGACTGACCCGACCCGACCCGGTAGGAAGCGGGTTGGGCTGGGCTGGCTGCTGGGCCGGTCCACTAGGCCGGGCCGACCCAAGGAGAGAAAAATAAAAATAATAATATTAATAATAATAATAATAAACAGTTAATTAATTAATTAATTAGAAAAATAGTTTTTAGGCATTTAAAAATAGGTCCGAGGCCCAAAAAAATTCCTGAAAAATTACCCTAAGTCCAGTTTTTCATTTTACACCCAAAAATGTCATTTCCATGATATTTTAATATTATTTATTAACCATTAAAAATTATTTAATAATTAAAACCTTGATTTTAATTACATAAAATTTCCAGAAAATTCCAAAAAATTAGAAAAATCCAAGTTTTAATAATTTTGAAAATTCAGGGGGTTTACAGGTTGGGCCGGGCCGGATTATTGGGCCTAGGGTTTTATATAAAAATAATTAATTAAATAGATAAATAATAAATAATAAATAATAAATAAATAGTTAAATAGTTTTTAGGTGTTTAAAAAATAGGTCCGGGGCCCAATAAATTCCAGGAAAATTACCCTAAGTCCAGTTTTTCATTTTACACCCAAAAATATTATTTCCATAATATTTTAATACTATTTATTATAATTAAAAATCATTGAATAATTAAAATCCTATTTTTAAATTACAGAAAATTCCAGAAAGTTGTAAAGAATCCAGTTTTGAAAATTTTGAAAAATCAGGGGGTTTACATAATACCATTTTTCTTAGTTCGATCGGGTCGGATGATTTGGAGAGCACATCCTGCTCGCACGGTCATACCAATTGAGTAGATTGTGCTTCGCATCGGACCATGAATTCAAAGAATCGACCGTATCGGCAAGGCAGAGTGCTTAGCCGCTTCAGACTTGGTGAGTGAGCTCTGTCTCTTCTTCTCTACTCCTTCATGCCTAAAAATTGGAACACACATAATCTTGGACACTTGGACTGGAACATGAAAAATATCGCACTATGATGTGCATAGAGTGTGAGCCGTTTGGATGTATATATAGGATTTGTGGCTTTGAGTTAAACTTTACGATTGGAACAACGGAAACACTTCATCGAGAGAGCCTGCGTTGTGCATAAGTATCAAGTTGGAACGCTTTATCAAGCGAAGCGTGCAGTTGTGGTTCAAAATTGGGCAACTGTCGATAGAGTTTTGGTTGAGTTGGAACACGGAGCTTGGAACACGAGATTTGGAACTTATCGGAGGGCATGGTGCCACAAAATCCGTAATGATGTGGCATTGTACCTTTTGTGCGGCCTTGGGCCATTGTGTTGGGACCTTGGGTCATTAAGAGGAACATGGAAATAGATTGGATCACTGATGAGATTGTGGATTGGAACAAGTGGTTAGCTCGTTGCATGGTCACGGATGTTGATAGCCTTTGCACAGGTTTTGGTTCCTTGAGCGGGATAGGTACCAGGGCACCGGGACCGCTCAACCTGAAAAATAACATTGGATATCGAGGCATCCATTGAGGTATTGCAACCCTCGAAGGGATGAGGCAAAATATACCAGATACATAAGGCATTACGGGACTTCAGTTGAGGTGTTGCAACCGATAGGATCAAAGGGAGCGTCGTAGATGCAATGTATCGTCCGCTATGGTTGGCATGCGTGCCACCAATGACCACTTTCATATAGATTAGTGCATCGGTTTGGAGAGTATCTTTGTTGGTTGTTGTAGGCGAGGATGGCATAGTTGGTTTTGTACACGGTTGTTTATATTGGATTTGTAGGACTTGAGTTGGTGTTTATCGTTGGTTTTACTAGGCGCGTTGTATTGTAACACACTTATAGGCTCACGCGATTTGAGTATAACTTGTTGCATGCTTAGTACCTTTGTGATAGAATATAACATGCTAGGGTGTTTATTGATTTTATGAACATGCTTTATTGCCTTCAGGAACATCCTTCACTGCTTTCAGATGCATGCCTTGCCATAAAATTGATCTAGGTTTAAACTAGCAAGATCACCTTGTAATAATTTGTATGATTCAAATATTTACTTAGTTTCGGTTTAGACGAGTGAGTTATCCCGCTCACCAGTACAGCTGTGTACTGAGCCACGTTTGTGGACATTATTTTCAGGTATGCAGGTGTAGTGGCTCAGCTTAGATATACGAGATATGATGTATAGAGCGTTAAGTAACTTTGTGGACAAGAGAAAGAGCAAGAGCAAGAGTATTACAAGTCATTGTTGTATTCTCCTTTGTAACATATTCATTTGGACCCTTTAAGACCTTCGCTGCGTATACTCTGATGTGTTATTGTTGGTAACAATACTTGGCTTTCGCTGCAACTTGGTCATTTCGATGATAACCTTGAGGTTTGACTTTATTGCCTTGTGCGAGCGAAACTCCAGGCTCGTACGATATCACATCCCCATGAGAACGGTTGTCCTGTAGGAGCGTTGGCGTGGTGATCTCACATCCAGCGGGGATGATCAAACTTACGGAAGATTAGGGCGAGACATGGATGACGTCCCCGATGCTGCCAATAGACACGAGGAGCACATCGCGGGGGTCCGTGAAGCGGAAGAGCTCACCGAAGCTGACGGCGGGCTCGGACGGGGACGACTTCTCATCGTCCGCTGATGGTGGTGGTGGTGGTGGCGGCATTTGTTCTTGTTGTTGTTTGTTATGGATGGTGGTGGTGGTGGATGATCGATCTGTCTTTGGTGATATCGATGACGAGGAGGTCCTTGGAGGAGGAGGAGTCAAGGGGATTACATGTGAGATGGAAGCCGGACATCTTCGGCTGCTCTAAGTGGTTGTTGTTGTTGTTGTCCATGGTGGCAGTGGCGGTAGTAATCTCTTCTTCTTCTTTCTTGTTGGATGCCATTGTTATTGAGCAATATCAACTGAAGGTAGCTTACTACTGCTGCTTGGCTCTCAGCTCTGTGGGCAACAACAACAGCTAGTAGCGTTAGCGGCTCTACTGGTGCACGACAGGGAAGGGGGCAGCAGAGGCACGCACGGGGGGAGGGAGGCAGCGGGGGGTGCGCGGCGGGGAGGGAGGAAACAGAGGGAGCTCGGAGAAGAAGAATAAATGGAGGGTATTTTGGTCCTAAAAATTTGGTAAAAGGAGTTGACCATTGGTCAAACACGATTTTTGTCAAAATTGAAGGTTTTGTACATTATGGTAATTGGGTGGGGAGCACTTTAGCATTCTTTCTTACCCACCCCGTACCATTGTTTTTGTATTTATTGTGGGGGAAAAAATCTAACGGTTGTGTTTGATTGGAATCTTTTTCCATGGTTTCTATCGCAACTTTTCTACCAATGTATAATATTTGATAGCTTATATTTTTAATGGATTTTTTTCAAATTTTTTTTCATATTTTTCTCCAAAATAGTATAAAATAAAGCTGGTCAAACTCATAGGAAAATATTAATTTTTGTATTGAAAATAACTATTTTTCGTGAAAAATAATGACAATCAAACACCCGAGTTAAGTTTTCCATGAAAATTTGTTTAATTTGCACAAGAAAATAATTACAATCAAACAACATCGATCATTATGAATTTTTTTAATATTCCATGAAATTGTTTTCCTAGTAAAATAATTTACTTAAAATTAATTTATTTTTCACGTATTTTTTACCTTGCAATGAAACACACCCTAAATGATCAAATTAGTTGGAACAAATAAACAATTACCCTTAGCAAAAATACCATGCAATATTTGTTATAGTGACTTATGTAGCAAATTTTGTGTTTGATTGGTTATAACACTGGGATTTACAAATAATGTTTTTAAAATGATACAATTAGGATGTCTTGTTTAGAATGATGCAATTAGTATGTTTATGTTGGGGGTTTGAATTTGCAACCTAGGAAATAATCCCACATCCATGTGGCAATTTCAAATATGTATTCAATATAATTTTAGTCTTTTATTAACTTGTGCACGTGGAGAGTGGTTGTCCATGTGTCAAGGTGTTTACTAGGTCGGACGAACCGGAACCCGGCCCTGGACTGACACGGTCAACAGGTAGGCCCGACCCAGCCCACAATGTATACGGGTTCGGGTTAGGTTCGACAAAGAGGCCCGATAACCCGTCCCGGTCCGGTTGAAAAATTGATCCAAACCGGTTTGGTCGCAAAAAATTGGTCGACCCGGTCCGGCCCTATCCAGCAACCCTTTTAAGGCCCGCTCATCCCGGTAAGAAACCCCCTGGGTGCCCACTACTTTATATATAAACGTTTATATATATATTTTTTTGGGCGAACCCCTGGGCCCCACTACTTTATATATAGCTGTTTTGTTAAACGTTGGAGGAGTATTTTTCTAATTTGTCCCTCAAACTGTCATATATTGTGAGACTCGTCTCACTGTTCCGTATGCCTGCCCGAGATACTTATATATTACACGTATGGTTAGTTAGTGTTTATTTCTTACTTTATGCTTATTGCGATTTCATATATTGTTTGGGATCTTTATGTAAAGTTTACTTTGAATGCATGATATGGACGGTTGGTGTCACGACCCGCACCCAAAAATCGGGCATGAGTCGTGGGTACGTCCAGCCTACGCCGCAGAATCGGCGGTAGAACGCTGTAAAGGTCCGTTCTAGGTCAACCATATCTATCTATATCTCACAGAAAAATCCGGCATGACCTCTGTCACGACCCGCACCCGGAAAATCGGGCATGAGTCGTGGGTACGTCCAGCCTACGCCGCAGCATCGGCGGTAGAACGCTGTCTAGGTCAACTATCTAGATAAAATTTTACACAAAAAAATCGGCCATGACCTCTCCAAAAGGAGGGCAACCACACAATCAATATATAAACCTGTCAAGATCTCAACTCCAAACGGAGGAGCAATATCAAATAATAATCTCAAGTACTCAATCACGAATCTAAGCACGATAAGATAACAAAGAAGACTAACAGCTATAAAGTCTAACCAACAACAACTACTACAACAACCACAACATCCATAATAATAATACATCATCCAAATCATCCAAAATAATATACAATACAAGGTCTCAATCTAAAACCGGAGACAAATCCGGTGCTAAAAGCTAATAAAAACAACAACAAAGTCCTAGTGATCCCGGCTACCAACCCGGAAATCGCTCCTAAACTAGAGGGTCCCTGTCTGCACCATCGACAGGCTCAGGTCCATAAAACGTCGGACACCACTCCTCCGGATACTCTGAAAAATATGTCCAGTCAGGACTGGAGCAAGTACATCTCTAACAGCAGTTCCATTTAAATGATAAAAACTATAAAACAGTTATAGCAAGTAGCAAGAAGAATGAAGCAAGTATGAAACAAGAAAATATGTATAACTGGTGCATAAAGGTAAAGATGCATGGATATCAGAGCAAGATAGTAATAACTGCAAGATACAGAAAATCTAAGCTAAGATCAAGTCCGTGCACATGAACGTGTAGTGAGTCCAGCATGAAATACATGTAGTGAGTCAAGTCCAGAAACATATAAGTGAGACAAGTCAAGAAATGCATGAGAGTCCAGACTATAATGAATGAACTCGGTGTCTTTGAAATACTTGTTTCGACATGTAAACGGCTAGGGGTAAGTACGGCTCACCGTGCACTGGATGCGCGGCTGCTATCATTCCAGATTAGACCAGAGGGAGTGATTCCTGATGATGCCAGATAGGAATGTTTACATGTCTACTCGAGTATTTCCCCGCCTCGACTAATACAAGTGGATCCAAGACCCGATACGCAAATCAAGATGAGTCCAGCCTGAACATGAGTGATGCCTGTAGTGATGCCTGTAGGTGATGCCAGTAGTGATTCCAGAATAGAGGCCAGAAACATGAAATGTACGTGTCGCAAGTAAATGAATCCAGAAATACCAGTCAGTATCCCGTGTTGTGCCAGAATAATCAGATGATACTATACTAGAAGCTGAATCATAATAATCATCAGATAATGAAAACTATCAGAGAATGTACTCGCCTGACGTCCTGAGCAACTGGCGATCCGAACTGATGTCGCAAGGACCTAATGCGAAAAGCAAGGTTAAACAGGGTTCTAAAGAGTTAAACAGATATAAAATAACTAAAAATAGGCTTCTAGGGTCGTTCTAGGTCAAACGGGTCAAACCGGTGAAATCTGGGTCAAAAAGTCAACTCTGGGTCCAAAAAGTCAACTCTAGGTCAAAACTAGGTCAAAAGTTGACTTTGGCGGTCAACTGAGTCAACTACGGTCAAGTCTGGGTCAAACTAGGGTGCTCCTAAAATTCTAGGTCAAACCGAGCTCATTAAGCTAGAAAACTCATAAACTCGCCTCCTTGAGATACCGGGATACTCTCGGTATCCGATACCTCAACCTAGGCTACGCACCCCGCCTATACCCTCTAAAACCTATGCTAGCACGCGTAAATATATACACATAAGCATATAAAAATCACTCAAATACTATTTCTAGGCTATTGCTCAAAAACCCCGCTCGAAACCCAATACCTTGGTTATCTTAAGGTATTGAGATACCTCGGTATCTCAAGGTATTGAGATACCGCTCTAAACTCAATCCGACTACCCCTCTAGCTAACTAACTATGCATAAACATATATATCTAGTTATATTCTAGGCTAAAATATAGATATCTAATACATATAGGCATATACCTATATATCTATACCCAATACCTTACCTTATCTTACACATACCTTACGTATCTATATATCTAGCTATAATATATCTAGTTATATGTATTTATATATCTATACCTATAGATAGATATATCCAAATACCTATCGTATCTATCTATCTATGCCTTTACCTATCTATCAATTATCTATCTATTTATGAATCTATGAATCTATTCATCTATTTATCAATCTATCTAACTATATACCTATTTATCTATTAAAACATAGATACCCATCTATCTATCTATCTATCTATCTATCTATCTATCTATCTATCTAATATATCTATTCATGTATCTATTTATCTAACTATCTATAGATATCTATCTATATCTATCTATCATATATCTATAATATCTATTTACCTATCTACCTAACTATAGATATCTATCTATTTACCTAACTATCTATGTATCTCTTTACCTATGTATCTATCTAACCATCTATGTACCTATTTAACTATCTATCTAAATATCTAACAATCTATCTATCTATCTATCTATCTATCTATCTATCTATCTATATATATATATGCATACCCCTCTCTCTCGCATTGCTCCTCACCTTGCTGCTGCTCCTGCTGCTGCAAACTGCTGCTGGTGCAGCTGCTACTGCTGCTCCTTGCTGCTGCACCTGCTGCTGGTGCAGCTGCTGCAGCTCCCTGCTGCTGCAAACTGCTGCTGCAGTGCTGGCCTTCCCCTTCCTCTCACATACACACACACACACACACACACTCCCATATACACATATATATATCACCCCCTATATATATATATATACATACACATATATAACTATATATATATAACTAGATACACATATATACACACCTATATATCTATATACTAACACACACTAACACACTCAAACACAAATCAACACACGCACACACAAACACATGTCTATATATATATAAACACACATATATCTATATATATACAAACACACATCTATATATACATATACACACTCACACACTCAAACACAAATATATATCTATATATCCTCACTCACACACACTCACTCACACTAGCACACACCCTCACACACACACTCTCACACACACTAGCACACACTCTCACAAACACACAACCACACAACCACACACATAACACTCATACATATATATATATAAATATATATATAAAAACACACACACAATATATATATACACATATATATAAACAAACACAACACAACGCACACCACGCCCACAACGCCCACCAACGCACGTCCAACGACCCCGACACGCCCAAACACCTAAAAATATATAAAATATAATCCGAGAACTCTAGCACACACTCTCCGATACTAACCCAACGCGCGCACAAGCCCGAAACGAGGAACCCAAGTCGAAATGGCCATTCGGTCATTTCGACGAACACGTGGTGCGCGGCTCGGAAAACCTCCTGAAATGCACACCAAACGAACTCGGAATCGGCCCAAAATTTACCCACGCACTCTACACGATGTCTAGATCCTAGAAAATATGCTCCCGCATCGATTCTAGGTCCGTGGCGGAAACGCACACACACTTAGAATCGGCGATGACGAAAAGCCCCAATTTCGCCCGAAACGCCCGTTTCTCCGCGACACGGCTTCCCGTGTCCGAACGGAGACACGCACTCACCCTTAAGACACCCGACAACGTCTACCTAGGTCCGTCTAACCTAGGACATCACCCAAAATTGGGCCAAATTTAGATTTCATCCGAAATTGACACAAAACCTAGTGTTAAAGTCTCCAAACACTACCCAACTAGTTCCAACTTCCTCCCACGGGTAGCCTAAGGGTCTAGGAAGGTTCTAAAATACTAATTACACTATATAAAAGAGTAATTATAAGGGAAAATTTAGGGTTAACCTCTTGGGAGTTGGAATCCCAAGCCAAAATCTCAAAAATGCTCCAAATCCTCCAATCCAAGCTTCCAAGCCTCAAATCCAAGCTCCAACACCAAATCTAGGCTCTACCCACCTAGGTTGGGGAAGAATGTAGGGTTAGGGTTTAAGTAAGAAGAAGAAATGGAAAGAGGAAGGAAAAAAAATAAGAAAACTTACTTTGGAAGTTGGAAGAAGGAAGAAAGAAGAAAGAAGAAGTGGAGAAGAAGGAGAAGTGAAGAAGAAGAAGAAATGGGATGGGGGCTGCTGTGATCGGGTGAGGGGGCTGGGAATAGGGCCGGCCATGTGAAAATATAGGTTCCACAAGTTGGCAAATGTCCAAAATGCCCTCCCGTAACTCGGTTTTGGGTTTCAGGGTCCAAAAACACTCAAACTAACTCCAAATCTCTCCCACTAACCTTCTAAAAATATAATAAATATTTCTAAGCCCCAAAATAATTCTAACAAGGGTATGGGCTGGGTCGGACATGGGTCCACTAGGGTCTGACATGGGTCCAGGCTAGCCAAAACCCTAAAACAAACAATAAAAATATAATACAATCAATAATTAATTATAGATACAATTAATTAAAAATAATGCACAATTAACCAAATTAAAAAAAAAATGCCCGACTTTGGAAATGGGGTGGTGACAAGCCTATCCTCCTTAGAAAATTTCGTCCTCGAAATTTAAGGTCAATCACACTCCTCTAGGTCAAACCCCCAACAATCACAGTCAAGAAATTCTACCTAAACAACATACAAGATCAGGGTCCTACTGGTCGTTTTATTACAGTCTCAATCGGGATCACTACACTATCTACCACAGCACAAAGAAAATCTAACAGGTACTAATGAAGCACACCACAGGAATGGAAAAGGACAGGAAGAAGAAACAAGAGACAGACCTGCTAACCCGACATCCGTAGCATCGGCCTCCTCGACCGTCAACGCATAAGCCCTGCCCTGCTGGGGTGTATCCCTCTGCTGGTGCGGGGCATGATGCTGTGCCACAGATGGCCTAGCTCCAACTCTCTGATCCTGTGCTCCACCCAATGGAGGTGCAGTAGGGCAATCTCGCATATGGTGAGCAGCGGATCCACAGAACAAACACACCTTCAGCCTCCTCCTACAAACATCCCAGGTGTGTCCTGCCTTCCTGCAGTAGGCACAAGTGGGCACCCTCTGATCCTGACCCTGTTGCGCTGCCTTCTGCACATAGGGACGCTTAGCTGGTCCTGCACTGCCACTCGCACTGCCTGAATCATCCCTGCCTCTCTTGGACTTGAGCTCCAAGTCATCCTCTGCTCTCTGAGCATCTCCTACTATCTGCTCAAAAGTCGCCTCGCAGTCGCTCCTGGTCAAAGACTTGACCGCCATAACCATTCCCTTGCGAAACTTTCTCGCCTTAGCTGCCTCACTCAAGCCATCTACAAATCTTCCTAGACGGCAGAACTCCGCTGCGTACTCGTCCACTGTCATGCTCCCTTGGATGAGTGCCTCGAACTGGCTCTCCAAAGCACTGAGCGCCACATCAGGGAAAAACTTCTCCTTAAAAAGCCTCTTGAAAGCCTCCCAAGTAAGCCCTGGCGCTGCAATCCTCGTATCTGTGCGATACCACGTTAAAGCGAGGTCGAACATCTGACTGCCCGCCGCCTCTATCTGCATGCTGTCTGGAATCTGCGCTAGCCTGAAGATCCCCTCAATCTGCTATATCCAGTCATCCGCGTACAGGATACCTTCTGCACCACGGAACTCCTTGGGCCGCATCCTCTGAAAGTCGATAATACTGCCCGGCCTCGGATGCTGAATCTGATCTGCCTGTGGCTGAATCTGTGCCACCCTATCCACTGCTGTCATGGCCACCTGGTGGGCGTTCTCAATGCCCAGCCTCATCACATCCACCTGACGGTGCTGCGTGTCCATCATCTCCCTGAAGAACGCAAACAACTGCACGGCATCTACTGGAGCAGAAAGTGGTGGAGGAACCACCGGAACGACTGGGGTAGTCCTCGGATCGACAGGTGAAGGAGAATCCCCGAGAGAAGCAGATGCTCCCTCAACCGCAGGAGTGGTGAGTGGAGCGGTAGCAGCTGCCTGAATACGAGCTGGACGAGAGGTAGCAGACCTCTCCGAGGCAACTGCTGGAACGGTACGATGGGATCGTGTCTTCGGAGGCATCCTGAACACAGATCAAAAGAAGTCAATACGGCGCAAGATACGATATCATCAAAGAAGGACAGTAATATTTCAAAAGGAACAATTTCAGAATAATTAGATTGGAATTGTTCCTAGTCGTGATTGAGTACACTCTCATCCTAGATCCTAGATCCAATAGCAGGCTCGCAGCAGTACAACTAAGTTGTTGTACCACCACGATATCGCACTAATTGCGAATCGAGACCTGCATGGGGCCGCCACCAAAAACGTGTCCAGACCCGCACCCGGAAAATTGGGCATGAGTCGTGGGTACGTCCAGCCTACGCCGCAGCATCGACGGTAGAATGTTGTCTAGGTCAACTATCTAGATAAAATTTTACACAAAAAAATCGGCCATGACCTCTCCAAAAGGAGGGCAACCACACAATCAATATATAAACTTGTCAAGATCTCAACTCCAAACGGAGGAGCAATATCAAATGATAATCTCAAGTACTCAATCACGAATCTAAGCACGATAAGATAACAAAGAAGACTAACAGCTATAAAGTCTAACCAACAACAACTACTACAACAACCACAACATCCATAATAATAATACATCATCCAAATCATCCAAAATAATATACAATACAAGGTCTCAATCTAAAACCGGAGACAAATCCGGTGCTAAAAGCTAATAAAAACAACAACAAAGTCCTAGTGATCCCGGCTACCAACCCGGAAATCGCTCCTAAACTAGAGGGTCCCTGTCTGCACCATCGACAGGCTCAGGTCCATAAAACGTCGGACACCACTCCTCCGGATACTCTGAAAAATATGTCCAGTCAGGACTGGAGCAAGTACATCTCTAACAGCAGTTCCATTTAAATGATAAAAACTATAAAACAGTTATAGCAAGTAGCAAGAAGAATGAAGCAAGTATGAAACAAGGAAATATGTATAACTGGTGCATAAAGGTAAAGATGCATGGATATCAGAGCAAGATAGTAATAACTGCAAGATACAGAAAATCTAAGCTAAGATCAAGTCCGTGCACATGAACGTGTAGTGAGTCCAGCATGAAATACATGTAGTGAGTCAAGTCTAGAAACATGTAAGTGAGACAAGTCAAGAAATGCATGAGAGTCCAGACTATAAAGAATGAACTCGGTGTCTTTGAAATACTTGTTTCGACATATAAACGGCTAGGGGTAAGTACGGCTCACCACGCACTGGGTGCGCGGCTGCTATCATTCCAGATTAGACCAGAGGGAGTGATTCCTGATGATGCCAGATAGGAATGTTTACATGTCTAATCGAGTATTTTCCCGCCCCGACTAATATAAGTGGATCCAAGACCCGACACGCAAATCAAGATGAGTCCAGCCTGAACATGAGTGATGCCTGTAGTGATGCCTGTAGGTGATGCCAATAGTGATTCCAAAATAGAGGCCAGAAACATGAAATGTACGTGTCGCAAGTAAATGAATCCAGAAATACCAGTCAGTGTCCCGTGTTGTGCCAGAATAATCAGATGATACTATACTAGAAGCTGAATCATAATAATCATCAGATTATGAAAACTATCAGAGAATGTACTCGCCTGACGTCCTGAGCAACTGGCGATCCGAACTGGTGTCGCAAGGACCTAATACGAAAAGCAAGGTTAAACAGGGTTCTAAAGAGTTAAACAGATATAAAATAACTAAAAATAGGCTTCTAGGGTCGTTCTAGGTCAAACGGGTCAAACCGATAAAATCTGGGTCAAAAAGTCAACTCTGGGTCCAAAAAGTCAACTTTAGGTCAAAACTAGGTCAAAAGTTGACTTTGGCGGTCAACCGAGTCAACTACGGTCAAGTCTGGGTCAAACTAGGGTGCTCCTGAAATTCTAGGTCAAACCGAGCTCATTAAGCTAGAAAACTCACAAACTCGCCTCCTTGAGATACCGGGATACTCTCGGTATCCGATACCTCAACCTAGGCCACGCACCCCGCCTATACCCTCTAAAACCTATGCTAGCACGCGTAAATATATACACATAAGCATATAAAAATCACTCAAATACTATTTCTAGGCTATTGCTCAAAAACCCCGCTCGAAACCCAATACCTTGGTTATCTTAAAGTATTGAGATACCTCGGTATCTCAAGGTATTGAGATACCGCTCTAAACTCAACCCGACTACCCCTCTAGCTAACTAACTATGCATAAACATATATATCTAGTTATATTCTAGGCTAAAATATAGATATCTAATACATATAGGCATATACCTATATATCTATACCCAATACCTTACCTTATCTTACACATACCTTACGTATCTATATATCTAGCTATAATATATCTAGTTATATGTATTTATATATCTATACCTATAGATAGATATATCCAAATACCTATCGTATCTATCTATCTATGCCTTTACCTATCTATCAATTATCTATCTATTTATGAATCTATGAATCTATTCATCTATTTATCAATCTATCTAACTATATACCTATTTATCTATTAAAACATAGATACCCATCTATCTATCTATCTATCTATCTATCTATCTATCTATCTATCTATCTATCTATCTATCTATCTATCTATCTATCTAATATATCTATTCATGTATCTATTTATCTAACTATCTATAGATATCTATCTATATCTATCTATCATATATCTATAATATCTATTTACCTATCTACCTAACTATAGATATCTATCTATTTACCTAACTATCTATGTATCTCTTTACCTATGTATCTATCTAACCATCTATGTACCTATTTAACTATCTATCTAAATATCTAACAATCTATCTATATATATATATATATATATATATATATATATATATATATGCATACCCCTCTCTCTCGCATTGCTCCTCACCTTGCTGCTGCTCCTGCTGCTGCAAACTGCTGCTGGTGCAGCTGCTACTGCTGCTCCTTGCTGCTGCACCTGCTGCTGGTGCAGCTGCTGCAGCTCCCTGCTGCTGCAAACTGCTGCTGCAGTGCTGGCCTCCCCCTTCCTCTCACATACACACACACACTCCCATATACACATATATATATCACCCCCTATATATATATATATACATACACATATATAACTATATATATATAACTAGATACACATATATACACACCTATATATCTATATACTAACACACACTAACACACTCAAACACAAATCAACACACACACACACAAACACATATCTATATATATATAAACACACACATATATCTATATATATACAAACACACATCTATATATACATATACACACTCACACACTCAAACACAAATATATATCTATATATCCTCACTCACACACACTCACTCACACTAGCACACACCCTCACACACACACTCTCACACACACTAGCACACACTCTCACAACCACACAACCACACAACCACACACATAACACTCATACATATATATATATAAATATATATATAAAAACACACACACAATATATATATACACATATATATAAACAAACACAACACAACGCACACCACGCCCACAACGCCCACCAACGCACGCCCAACGACCCCGACACGCCCAAACACCTAAAAATATATAAAATATAACCCGAGAACTCTAGCACACACTCCCCGATACTAACCCAACGCGCGCACAAGCCCGAAACGAGAAACCCAAGTCGAAATGGCCATTCGGTCATTTCGACGAACACGTGGTGCGCGGCTCGGAAAACCTCCTGAAACGCACACCAAACGAACTCGTAATTGGCTCAAAATTTACCCACGCACTCTACACGATGTCTAGATCCTAAAAAATATGCTTCCGCATCGATTCTAGGTCCGTGGCGGAAACGTACACGCACTTAGAATCGGCGACGACGAAAAGCCCCAATTTTGCCCGAAACGCCCGTTTCTCCGCGACACGGCTTCCCGTGTCCGAACGGAGACACGCACTCACCCTCAAGACACCCGACAACGTCTACCTAGGTCCGTCTAACCTAGGGCATCACCCAAAATTGGGCCAAATTTGGATTTCACCCAAAATTGACACAAAACCTAGTGTTAAAGTCTCCAAACACTACCCAACTAGTTCCAACTTCCTCCCACGGGTAGCCTAAGGGTCTAGGAAGGTTCTAAAATACTAATTACACTATATAAAAAAGTAATTACAAGGGGAAATTTAGGGTTAACCTCTTGGGAGTTGGAATCCCAAGCCAAAATATCAAAAATGCTCCAAATCCTCCAATCCAAGCTTCCAAGCCTCAAATCCAAGCTCCAACACCAAATCTAGGCTCTACCCACCTAGGTTGGGGAAGAATGTAGGGTTAGGGTTCAAGTAAGAAGAAGAAATGGAAAGAGGAAGGAAAAAAAATAAGAAAACTTACTTTGGAAGAAGGAAGAAAGAAGAAGTGGAGAAGAAGGAGAAGTGAAGAAGAAGAAGAAATGGGATGGGGGCTGCTGTGATCGGGTGAGGGGGCTGGGAATAGGGCCGGCCATGTGAAAATATAGGTTCCACAAGTTGGCAAATGTCCAAAATGCCCTCCCGTAACTCGGTTTTGGATTTCGGGGTCCAAAAATACTCAAACTAACTCCAAATCTCTCCCACTAACCTTCTAAAAATATAATAAATATTTCTAAGCCCCAAAATAATTCTCACAAGGGTGTGGGCTGGGTCAGACATGGGTCCACTAGGGTCTGACATGGGTCCAGGCTAGCCAAAACCCTAAAACAAACAATAAAAATATAATACAATCAATAATTAATTATAAATACAATTAATTAAAAATAATGCACAATTAACCAAATTAAAAATAAAAAAAACTGCCCGACTTTGGAAATGGGGTGGTGACAACCTCTCCAAAAAGAGGACAACCACGCAATATATATATCAATAATCCTCTCCAAAAGGAGTGTCACGCCCCAGTCCCAAAATGCCGAGGGACTGAGCACGCGGCAATGGCCAGCAGCACGCACCGATGGACAATCCAATTTAATGGATCCATCAGGGCATGCTTAAGCTGTAGTCTAGCAGTAATATGTACCAATCTCAGGTATTTCTAATCTCATCCACAGAATAAACACAGATTAATGCCAGAAATAATGCAATGGAAATAAATAAGCAATAAATAAGATTATCTAGGGAAACAATCCGAGAATTAGTCTGTTACATTCAGAAGAAAATAGACAGGAAATAAATGCTAAAAATGGAAATACTGTGTAGATGAAGCCGGTGCTCAGGAGAAATCTCCGGCCAATATCTCGTTCTCTGTTCCGGGTTCTGCTCCAAGGAGTGCTCCTGTACCATACACCTCGGGGTAGTTCTCCTCGGCTATACCTGGGGACATAGTCCATTCCAGGTCCTCAGGGGACATAACAAGGTACAGAAAATACAAGCCAAAATATATGCAGTGCAGCAATAATAAAACATCAGGGTAAATATGTAAACCAGCTAAGTGATATGCAAGTGAGAGTTTTAGTCATACTCAGGCTGAGACTACTACAGGATCAGTGTCGAAGAAACCATAGCAGTATTTTCTCGAAGAGCCAGTAAAGTACCAAAGCTCTGTATCAGAGTCTAAGGCACCGCCAGATAATAGTATTTATATTATAATATATTCAGCCTTGATATGATAATACTCTCCCCACCCCATGTAATCTCACGTCACAGTTCCAGAAAATATCAGGTACAAGTCACGCAAGTTTGAACTAATATAATAAGTCAGGCTAGAATCTAAGCATGTAAACTGGAAATAACATGAAAATGTAGCCTATACGGAATCACCAGGTATATCTCAGGCAATTCTGTCACATGAAGAGTGTCAGGTGTCCTGGGTTGAGTAGTTAAACAAGTTACATATGAATCTACAAGAAATCAAGTAAAATACTATAACCAGAAATATCTGAGAATTGGCAAGCTTTACTTGTCCACTGATGTATAACTAAGTCCAGGAGATAGGTAGCAAAGCTGCAAGTTTTGGCAAGGTACACTTGCCTGTGGTTCCGGTTCGGTTGGCGGTTCTGACTTCGGCGAGAATTGCAGGTGGTACTCCGGTTGCTGTAACAAATATTACCATCAGATCTAGAAAATATCAATCAGCTAGAAACGCCTGTCCTTGGGTCCAATTTGGAGACAAGGGCAAAAATGGCAGTTTTGGATCAAAACGGGGTCCACCGGTGGGCCCGCTTTGCACCGAAAAATGCATCAGGGTCAACGGTCTCCAAATTCACCAAACTTAGTGTCAATAGGTCAGGAACGCTGATACGAACCCAACAGAACTTACAGAATTGGATTTCGATGAGCCGATCACAAAATCGCCCGTCGAGCGGGGCCTGTGGGGCCCACGACACGCGATTTCGTCAACGTTCTCAGAATCGAACCAAACTTGGCTCACAGGACCAGCGTATCGCTACGAGTCCGATGGCGCAAGTTTCGTTTCGATTCGACATGTGTGCACAAAGTTAGGATGAATTGCAGAAAAGTCAGATACTGGACGATGTCCGCGGATACGCGTTGATTCCGGTGTGTACGCACACCCGAATCGACTTCTGCAAAATCCCACACATCCGTATTGACGATGCGCACGTATCTGTGAAGACCGCGCGCGACCAAGTCGTCCCGTTTGGCGGGGCGTACTTAGTTCCGGGGTGAAACAGGGTCTGGTTTTTTCTGTTTTTGGATCGCGGTGTGCGATCACCACAGGACGCGATGCCCCGAGCGGTTTATCCGGGCACCGAGAGGGTCATACAGGCTTCGCAACACAATTTGCGGAAACGAAATCCGAGCTACGAGCAAAAAATTACAAGTACCTGAAGGGGACCCGAAAACCAGGGGCGATTCGTGTCCGACATGCGTCGGACACAGGGAATTCGAAATAGGGTTAGGGTTTCGGCTCGGGATTTGCCGCCGGCGAGGGGCGGAGACGGCGGCTGGGCTGGCTGGGCCACGGTGGAGGGGGCCGGGGCTCTGCGGCGAGGCGGTGTCGGCGCTCACGGCGGCGCTGGAGGCGGCACGGCGGCGCTGGACTGCTCGAGCTGCTGCTGCTGTTCCTCGTTGCTGCTGCGGCGGCGTGCGACGGAGGGGCGGCGTCCGGTGGCTCGGGGAGCGGCGCTGGGTGCTGCGGGTCCGGGCGGAGGTGACGGCGGCGGCGAGTGGTGGTTGGCGGTGGTGGAGTGAGGCCGAGAGGGGAACGGGGGGGGGGGGGGTTTATAGGCGGGCTAGGGGCTGAGGTGGGCAGAGAGAGGCGGGGCGAGGGCGGTCGTGGCGGTGAGGGGCCGGCCGGAGCGGACGGCGCACGACGCGGGGAGGGGGCTGAGTCGTGGGAGAGAGGGGGCCGGGTCGGTCGGGTGCGGGTCGGGCGGGGGGCAGACCCGACCCGACCCGATGGGGAGTGGGCTGGGCCGGCCTGCGGGCCTGGGTGTGGGTTCGGGTCTGTTGGGCCGGGCTGGGCCGGCCCAATGGGCTTAGGGTTTAAAAAAAATAATAATAATATATATTAATAATCAGTAATAATAAATAATAATTAATTAATTAATTAATTAAATAAATAAAAAAATACTTTTTAGGTGTTTAAAATTAGGTCCGGGGTCCGATAAATTCCAGAAAAATTGCCCTAAGTCCAGTTTTTTATTTTACATCCAAAAATATTATTTTCATAATATTTTAATATCATTTATTATTAATTAAAAATTATTGAATAATTAAAACCCTGTTTTTAAATTACAGAAAAATCCCAGAAAAATTTAGAAAATTGTGAAAAATTCAGTTTTTAAAATTTTAAAAAATCAGGGGGTTTACAAGGAGGGCAACCACGCAATATATATAATCTCTCAATCACAATAACTAGGGGAAGAAATAAAGTACGATATGATATCAAAAAGGAAACCAAACCAAGGAGATCATGACAATATCCAAAATATATACAGTCCAAGGCCATAATAGCTACAACATCACAGCAACAAAAGAATAAGTACAATCATCCAGAAAATAACAACTGGGAACATCCCAGGAAACCCACCTAGCTAACTAGGATGCTATAGGCGTCTCCTTGGCGCACTCCTCCTCGATCTCGGGGTCACAACAGTCGTCAACACCCGGCCCGTAGAACGTCGGGCAATAGTCCTCAGGATCCTCTGGAAAAAATATGCCCAGTCAGGACTGGAGCGAAGTACATAACTCTGAAAGCAACTCCAAATGCATGGTAAAGTGTATATGACGAGCAATAGAAAAGTATACAAGATGCACAGGAAATAAATATATGCTGGAGCACAATAAGTAGCTGCAATGTAAACTGGAGAACGATACAAGTAGTGGAAAAGTAACTGCAGGTGAGAAACATGAATACTAGCTAAGTGCCTTGAGCACAAGTTCGTTATGTGATCGGCTTAGGTTGCACATAAAAAACACTACGATAACTCCGTTATGCGTGAGTTGCATAACCGACATACACATGAATACTGTTTGGCTTTGATCACATAACCAACTCATACTCCCCTCCCCCACTAATACTCTTGGATCCAACCACAACACGCTACGTACATGATAAGTAGCTCGCGAACATGAAGGCGAGAGCACAAGAAGCACATGATAGCATATGAGAATCAATACCCGTAGCACATGATGAAATACACGTGATAGAGTACCCGCTGAACACGGTAAGAGGGATAGCATCTCATGACGGGATCCACTAGTACCAGCTCATGTAACAATGTGTCAGAATCAAGTATTACAGTTCTAGAACAGGTGATATAAACGCTATCATGAAATAGAAACTATCAGAGGTAGGTACTCGCCTGATGTCCTGAGCAACTGATGAGGATCGAGATCCGGACCGGTGTCGCAAGGACCTAATACGAAAAGCAGAATTAAATAGGGTTCTAAGTATTTAAACTGATATAAAATAATTAAAAATAGGCTTCTAGGGCTATTCTAGGTCGAACGGGTCAAACCGGTAAAATTTGGGTCAAAAAGTCAACTCTAGGGGTCCAAAAAGTCAACTCTAGGTCAAAACTAGGTCAAACGTTGACTTTTATGGTCAACGAGGACAATTATGGTCAAAGCTAGGTCAAACTAGGGTGCCCCTAAAATTCTAGGTCAAACCGAGCTCATTAAGCTACTAAACTCACAAACTCGCCTAATCGAGATACCGGGATACCCTCGGTATTCGATACCTCGCCCTAGGCCACGCACCCCGCCTAAACCCGCTAAAACCTAGGCTAGCACGCATAAATATATATACATAAACATATAAAAATTATTCCAAAACATTTTCTAGGCTAATGCTCAAATACCCCGCTCGAAACTCAATACCTTGGATATCTCAAGGTATTGAGATACCTCGGTATCTCAAGGTATTGAGATACCGCTCTCAAACCCCTCTAACTAGATATCTAGCTAATAATTATACACTTAGTTATTAATCTAGGCTAGGTAATATATATATCTACCATATATTTATATATCTAAGTATGTATTTACCTATATATATAGATATCCACACAAATATGCATATATACCCTTTACCTATACATAAATATATTACTAACTATAATATATATCTAGCTCTAGGTATATATATATATATATATATATATATATATATATATATATATATATATATATATATATGCATATAGACATAGGTATCTACTAACCATCTACCTATCTATCTATCCATAGATATAGGTATCTATCTATGCATCTACTTATCTATATATCTAATTATCTATCTTACCTATATATCTATCTAAGTAACTATCTAACATACTATCTATTTATCCATCTATTGATATATCTATCTATCTATCAACATATATATATATATATCAATCTCCCTCACTAGCTACTACCTAGCTACCTCGCTCCCCGCTGCGTGCTGGAGCTTGTTGCTGCTGCTGCTGCTGCTGCTGCATGTACTGCTACTGCTGCTGCTGTGCTTCGCATTGCTGCTGCTATTGCTCTTGGCTGCTGCTGCTGCAGCTTTGCTGCTGCTGTGCTGCTGCTGCAGGCAGCAGCAGCTGCTGCCTCCCCCCTCCATCACAAACACACACACACACACGCCTATATACTTATATATATCACCTTATATATATATATATATATATATATATATATATATATATATATATATATATATATATATATATATATATATATAACTAGATAGATATATATATATACACACACTTATCTACTCTCTAACACTCACACTAACACACTAACAAACACACTAATACACACACACTTAAACACATAACCACACACACACATATAAATATACATAGCTATATATTTATATATATAGAACCTATATATATATATATATATATATATATATATATATATATATATATATATATATATATATATATATATATATATATATATATATACACACACACTCATCAAATATATATATACCCATACACCTATATATATATATATACACATAGACATATACACACACAAGCACATAGATATAAATACACACACATATATATATAAATATATACATAAACACACATACATATAAATATATACATATATATATATATATATATAGACACATATACACTAACACAACATAATGCACACAACACACAAACAACATGCCCCACTCACGCCCAACGACCCCGACACTCACCAATACCCTAAAATATATAAAATATAACTCAAAAAATCTAGCACACACTCCCCGATACTAACCCAACGCGCACACAAGCCCGAAACGAGAAAACTAAGTCGAAATGGTCGTTCGGTCATTTCGACGAACACGTGGTGCGCGGTTCGGAAAACCTCCTGAAACGCACACCAAACGAACTCGGAATCGGCCCAAAATTTACCCACGTACTCTAAACGATGCCTAGATCCTAGAAAATGTGCTCCCGCGTCGATTCTAGGTCCATGGCGGAAATGCGTACGCACTTAGAATCGACGACGACGAAAAGCCCCAATTTTGTTCGAAACGCCCGTTTCTCCGCGACACGACTTCTCGTATCCAAACGGAGACACGCACTCACTCTCTAGACACCCGACAATGTCTATCTAGGTCCTTCTAACTTAGGACATCACCCAAAATTGGGCCAAATTCGGATTCCACCCGAATTCGACACAAAACCTAATGTAAAAGTCTCTAAACTCAATCAAACTAGTTCCAACTTCCTCCCACGGGTAGGCTTAGGGTCTAGGAAGGTTTTACAACACTAATTACACTATATAAAAATAATTAGCAAGGAGAAAGTTAGGTTTTACCTCTTGGGAGTTGAAATCCAAAGGCCAAAGTCTCACAACCCCTAGAAATCACCTCCCTCAAGTTCCAAGCCACCAAATCTAGCTTCCACAATAGATCTAAGATCCTCACACCTAGGTTAGGGAAAAAGCAAGGTTAGGGCTAGCATAAGGAGAAGGAATGGAAGAAAGAAGGAAGAAAAGTGAAGAAGAACTTACTTTGGAGAAGAAAGAAGAAGAAAGAAGAAGTGGAGAAGAAGAAGAATGAAGAAGAAGAAGTATACAAAGGGGGGCTGCTGGTTTTACACGGGAATGGGTAGGTAGGGGGCCGGCCATGAAGTTAAAAATGGTTCCACTAAGTCCAAATGACCAAAATGCCCTCCCGTAACTCGGTTTTGGGTTTCGGGTTCCAAATGCGCTCAAACTAACTCCAAATCTCTCCCACTAACCCACTAAAAAAATAAATAAATATTTCTAAGCCCCAAAATAATTCTCACAAGGGTGTGGGCTGGGTCGGACATGGGTCCACTAGGGTCTGACATGGGTCCAGGCTAGCCAAAACCCTAAAACAATCATTAAAAATAATAATATAAGCACTAAATAAATATAAATATAATTAATTAAATACAATCCCTATTTATCAAATAAAAAAAAAAATCCTATTTTCTAGAATTGGGTAGTGACAGTTGGTCCTTTGATTTTCTTGTAAGAGGCGAGGATGTACCCGGGTGAGGGGTATGGATTATGATCCAATGGCCATAAGTCAACCCTTTGGTTATATAAGTCCAACCCCTCTCTTCCTTCACTTTTCTTTTCCTTTCCCTTCTTTTTCCCTCTTCTTCAGCCTTCACCGAGAGAGCAACCGAGCTTGGCCTTGGCAGTGGGTTGAGCCTTAGTAGTAGTTGCTAGTAGACTTTTTCGTAGGCAAGTACATCTTGCCAACAGAGTAAATGGTACCAGCCGTACTTAATAATGGAAGGATTTGGCAGAAATATGTAAAATTTTCCCTCCTAAAAAGTTGATCCGGAATAATGGGCAATAGTTAGGAGAAGTGACCTCAGAGAGAGGCTCTTTTCTAGCCAAAGCAAATGATTGGGTGGTTCATTCAATAGGTAATGGTTACCCTAAGTGGCTGATTCTTCCTTACTTTAGCTGGTCGACAAACTGATTGAACTCGGTCCTAATTCTAACTCGAGTGATAAAGCAAGTAAACAAGAGCTACTATTTCTGGAAGTGTAATCCATCATTGTGATAATAACCCAGCCCCCTAACCAATAGCTGTTTCAAGAAAGAAAAAAGGCCTCACTTCGCAGCTTACTCCGCTCACCTCGATCTCCACCCCTGATTGAGAGCTTCTTGATAAACCTAATTCCTATTTAACTATTAACTTAGCTATTTGCATATCTTGAGTAGCTTAGAACTATGGTTTATATCTTATCTTAGAACTCATTTTCTTGTAATTTTAGTCTTTGTTGCCCTTGATTTGGAGTTTCTTAGAAAATTTGGTAAAGAACCCAAGTCGGAGCACATGAGTTCTGGCCGAACAAGAATTAGTGGTAAAATACGCAGGAGGCTTGACGGCGTATTTATACGCCAAACGCCCTTGGGCGATGCACTCAACTATACCATAAAAAGTATGCCAATCTGGCAGAGTTTAACTCGACAATAGTACGCTGGCCTCCTACATATGAGTAACTTAACGGAACTACACCAACCCTACCTGAATGTTTGGGCGTTCTCATGCTACATTTTCTTTGGGCGTACTTTTTGCCTTGTTCCTCAAGACTCTTCCAATGACCGAGAATAGTATGCCAAGTCTTCTGTTGGCGTATGGTTCTTGTGTGCTTCCTTCGATGGGCGAGCCTTGACTTCTGTATTTCTTAATTTCTGAGTCCTCGACTGCTGAGCTACGCTTGAAAATTGAGCCTTGTATTTTAGTAGACCTTCTCACGCTTTTCAGGATACGCTAACCTAGCTGCTGGCATACTTCGTGAAAGTATGTCAAGTTCTTGGCACGCGCACTTTCATGGTTGTACGTCGTAGTTGTGTGAGCGTACTTTGGTATGAAAGCACGCCATCCTTTGTCCAATGTGCTTTTGTATCAAAGTATGCCAAGCTTGCCCTGACTAGTGATTGTACGCCTGGCTTTATATGTGGCGAATGTACGCCACTGCTATCATTTGATGTTGTACGCCGTAATGCTTTTGATGGTTGTATACGCTAGTATTGCTTGGGCGTATAGTACGCTATAGATCCATTTTGACATATATTAGTGATGTGTTGCCTGTTTCTTCTTTCTAGTATATTTTTTGTAGATTTTTCTATTTCCCTGAATTGGTGCACTCTGTGGAACTCCAATGAATGCAATTTTTCTATTATATGCTCTAGAACCCGATTGTGATAAATACTAGGACATAAAATTTCCTGAACCTGGATCATCATTATATTGCTAATGATGAACTCCTGACTCCTGATACCCGACAAATACTGATATTCCTGATAGTGGCTAGATGAAGCGCACTCCTGACATGGTAGATTCCTGGAATGTAATGCCTAAATTGTTAAGATAATTCTTGTGGTTGATTGCATGTTCATGTCCTGATTATACTTGTCAAGCTACTGTCTTGTCTTGCATTATATCTAAGGCAAATTTCTGAGCACCACGGTCAAGAATTCTTGATAACATGTCCAAGTTAATAACTAGACTAATAATCTAGAAGCATTTAGGGATATTTTTTTGGCTACATGCAATCCTGGTATCCCAGTGACACCTGATGGATTTGGAGCTCCCCGTCGTAAGGGGCACAGTTCCAGCACGCCGTCGAGTATTGCATTACCAGTAAAATGATTATACCTGATAAATCTATATTCTGTATCCTTTCGTTTGGATAACTCGAATAGTCTGTAAGGCATGTGGCTGTATAAAATCTCAACTTACATGTGCTAATAATTAGGGCTGTGATAACCCTAGTTAGTTAATAATAGCAAGCTGTAGGGCATGATTGGCCGTGTTTGCTTAATTTTCTAGTCTAGCCTTGTCTTGCTTCATCCAGTTACTGAGCCTGAGTGGCAACTTGAGCACTGATTTCTGATACTCCCTGAATATTTCTCCAGAACTAATTTTTAACTACAAGATTATACCTGTTGCACTTATTTACTATTTTTTTGTCTGACACAGATTTCTGACAGAAAGGACTTTATGAATACCTCGAATGACGTGAGCATGATAAATGACATAACCTCACATCCGCATGAACTTTACTCCGGACTGGCGGGCAACGCCACGTGTACAAGGCCCCATACGTCCCAGACCCCATATGTTTCATGCGTCTCTGGCCCTATGCATTCCAGACTCCATGCGTTCCATGCGTCTCTGGCCCCATGCGTTCCAGACTCTATGTGTTCCATGCGTCTCTGGTCCCATGCATTCCAGACTTTATGTGTTACAAGCGTCATATGCATCCCAGACTTCATGCGTCCAACATGGCAGGGTTCCCTGAGGCAAATTTTTTTGTTGCGAATGAAGATTCTCTCCAACTAAATGCAGGCCACGTGCAAGGCCGGTCCAAGCCCAGGACGGGCATGAGGGCCCAAATTTTGTTTTTGTTTAAATATATAAATAATTTTGTACCAAAAATAGAACTAGTATTTACCATGAGTTTTTTATGTCATAAAACAATTATAGTATAGTGGTTATTACATTAGACTTGCACACAAGAGTTCCTAGTTCAAATCTTGATGGAGGCCTATTTTTTATTTTACTTTTATTTTATTTTTTTATATTATGTATGGGGCCTCATTTTGAAAGTTTATCCCGGGCCCCCATGAGCTCAGGGCCGGCCCTGGCCATGTGTCAAGTAGATAAAGTCACGCAAATAACAGACGCAAACCGCCTAGATCTTCAGCAACAGCAAATCGCAACAAACTTTCACATGACAGCTTGTCCTGGACTCAAGTACATCCTGTTAAGGATATATACGTGGCAGGCTGTCCATAACATGCGTCTACAGTTGCAACCGTATTATGTTGAAGGAGCCCCCTGCGGCCACCAAACAGAAGCATATGCGACACCTATATCCCATCAGCATGATGGCTATAAATTGGAGCAACTTGGACGTTCCAATGGATAGTTTTTCTGCTTCAGAGATCATACCCCTCTAGGTGAGCTACGTACGTGCACACAAGCTCAGGAGATAGAATAGAGAAGAGAGCATCCTCATTCCCTCGTCAGACCATCAACGGAGTAAAAGAGTCGCTGCAGTACTCGATCTCCATTGTCATATTATCCAGATCAAAAATATTCTACTTAGATTTTCTGTCTAGGATTTCTTTATAGTCTTTTTGTTTGTTATAAAACAAAGGTTTCCCAAACTTACTTCAATGGCAAACATGGATGTTCATGTTCTAGAAGAAGCATTCCACTTCTGTGGGCCAATCAAGGAAGTCTTTGATGTGTAGTCGACTGTGAAAATGGAAGATCCATCTTCATTTTGAAACCACCTCCTCCTTCATAGTCGCCTTGGCCCCATCGTTGGTATGCATGGCCCTATTGTTGTTGGTTTACATAGATGGCTTGGGTGCCCTGATAATAAGATCCATGCTGGCTCAAATCTTTGTCGTCGTTGTCTTCGCAATATTCCTTGTGAAGAAACCCACTTTTGTGGGCACAATGTGGACCCTTTTGTGGGCGGCCGGTAGTAGGACGAGCGTTTATGCATTCCATCTCTGTAAGCGGTATCCCCGTGATATCTACCACATTGTTGGATTTGATTCCAAGAAAACCCACTCCGTCCAATTTGTTAGACATGACATCAACTTTGTTTAGCAACTTCAACGTTATTAGACAAGGCATAAAACTCCTCGTGTGTGACGGGTTTTGCCATTGTTGTTTTGCAATATAATGATTCTAAAAGGTTTCCAAACAAATTGGAATCCTTGACCTATGGTGCTCTGATGCCACTTGACACAACGTGACAGTGGAATAGACTTACCTTTGTGCATGGAAATGGCCAAGTCGATCGGTGATGACGATAACTGGACCATCATTGCTTGGTGAGAGCGAAGCGGTGCTGTAAACTCCGACGGATGGCCTAGTGAGGGCTCTGCAAGAAGGTTTCTTGAAAACCTTAAGTGAGGGACTTCTGAATCTATGGAACAATCGAGTCCACGACCAAGAAAATGAGAGAACAAATCTCAGAACTCATAGAAAATTTTATTGATTAGAAAGTTATTTCTAACTGGATACAAAATGTGCCTATTTATAAGACTTTTATAACAACATAATCCTAATCAGACACAAATTCTAATCATAATCAAATATTGTAAAAACTAAATATAAAGACTTTCTTAATAAGAGAAAGAGTCCAAATCAGATTCCTAAACGAAATATGATGATTAAAAAAAAAGGAATCCTAGACAAATGAGAATTCTATGCTACATCATACGAGCTCATTGCGTGGATCTCTATTTCCACAATGGAGCACCATCTTCGTATCTCTCAGCACTTGGAAGTCAATAAAAAAAAGAGTGGTGCAATATTTAAACAAACATAATAGTTGTTGTTTTAATTTTTTTAAAGTATTTTCAAATTTAAAGCAACTCATTGTCAATCTTCAAGAACTTTGAAGGGGGTTTTATGAGCACTTAAAAAGTTAGTCTATGGATATGTCAAGCCTGGATGGACTCATGAAGATAAAATGGTCATTTCAAACAATCTAATAGGCTAAATGCACCCTTGAAATCAAGTTCCACGGAGCAAACAAACTACGTGAGCAGAACTTTCGTGATGATGTGCAATTTTGAGCAAAAAATTCGAAAAGTAGCTTATGCACTTGTCGTTAAATGCACATTTACTTATGCTGCTGCGTGCATTCTCCTTCCCTTGTCTCAGAGCCGCTTTTTTGGTTCTATTCCGATGAACCGTTTCTATTTGTCTCGGTCCATAAATGAAAAATGAGTGCAAACACTATTGACATAAATGACATTTCATCTTGCCAATTTTTTAGAGAAATTATTTATTTTTACAAAAAAACTTTAATTTTTTGTTTGTCCCTTATAAAAGTCCACTTTTTTTCCACTATTGTACTATGAGAATATATGTTTTGTATCGATTCGCCTTTTAAACATGGTAATTGCAGTTTTCTAAAGGCCTTACGACTTTTTCGACATAACATGTATGTAATCAATGCCATATGAATCTCTATTTGTGTCATTACCTATAGGTTGTTAGCGACTTGCAGTCGTATTAAGTGTGCACTTAGCTGTTACTTCTCTAACTTGCCCATCTTGTGTATTTTGCCTCAAAGTATTCACCCCCGAGTGAAAGAAATTATATTCTCCTCCAAAATTTAATGTGTTAGGCTGTCGTGTACCTTTATTTGCATGTAGTTGAACTTTTCTATGAGGTAAAACGTTACCTGCACGTTGACAGCATTTTTTGGTAACGTATAGCTCGCAAGTAATTAAATCAGTAAGAACTCTAGTATAATTTTCACGTACAGGCAGTTAATAGCTACCCGTTTCTTTAGACGCACACTTAATCTGTTATACACTACTCATGTGAAATGTGGCTATGATTATTTTTTCCTAAGTAGAAATTAATCTCATTGGTCCAACTTGTAATGTGGTGTTACTGTAGTAGTTTCTTCACACCACCTAATTCATTTTTATGTAACGTCATTTACAACAATAAATGTTGAAGAAACTTTAATTTTTTGTTTGTCTCTTACCAAAGTCCACTCTCTTTTTTCACTGTTGTACCAAGAAAATATTTTTTATGTACCAATTCGCCTTTCTAACATGGTAATTGTAGTTTTTTTTGAAGGGCTTACGACTTTTTCAACATAACGTGTATGTAATCAATGCCATATGAATCTCTATTTGTGTCGCTACCTATAGGTTGTTTGCAACTTGCGGTCGTGTTAAGTTTGCACTTAGCTGTTACTTCTCCAACTTGCCCATCATGTGTATTTTGCCTCAAATTATTCACCCCCGAACGAAAGAAATAATATTCTTCTCCAACATTTAGTGTGTTGGTGTTGTCGTGTACCTTTATCTGCATGTAGTTGTTCTTCTTCTATGAGGTAAAACTTTACCTACAAGTTGACAGCATTTTTTTTGTAACATTACTCGCAAGTAATTAAATCAGTAAGAACTCTAGTACAATTTTCACGTGCAGGCAGTTAATAGCTACCCGTCTCTTTAGACGCACACTTAATCCGTTACTCGTAATACACTACTTATGCGAAATATGACTGATTATGCCTTCTTACGTAGAAATTACTCTTTGGTCCATCTTGTAATGTGGTGTTACTGTAGTAGTTTCTCCATACCACCTAAATCATTTTTATGTAACGTCATTTAAAACAATAAATGTTGAACAAACTATCACATCCATGCTTGATACGTGCATAGGCTTTTGAAAATGTCCCATTATTTAAATTAGACCAATGAAATTTCGTGTGTTAGAGCAAAAAAAATGCTTCTGAATTTATCTCATCCATTATTATTTTAATTTCTCTTTGTTTGATAATAACTTAATCTTTTAATAAAATACTCGTTATACAAAAAATAGGAGGGTATCATGTTAATGAACTTTAGAAAGTATAATTGTGAAAACTTATTCGATTTGTTGTAAAATTGTATACAAACAAAGAAAACCTAGTACATGGAATTCACTTTCTTTATTAACTAGGGATTTTGGTACATGCGTAGTGTGTGCAATTTTCAGTAAAATAATAACATGATGAGAGAGAGAGAGGTTATAAAATTTTTAGATTAATATGAGATAGTGGATGCCTAAATGACTTTTTATCCATAAATAATAGCAATAAAATGTTAAAAAAAATATTGATAACTTTGGCATTTGAATTTTATATAGTATAGATATATACAAATAAATAAATTAAGGGTTATTTACACTAACTACTTCTAAGTTTTGGACTTATTACACGGAATACCCCTATTTTTAAACTAATTAAATTAACCACCCCTATGTTTTATGTTTATTACACGGGATAACCCTATTTTAAGATAAAAATAAAAAGTTATCGCACTAAGTACCCCTATTTTTGATTTTTTTTTTTTTTTTTTAAGTGAGACGTGGTCAGTGTAATTAGTTTAAAACTAGAAGTATCCTGTATAATAAGTCAAAAACTTAAAAATAATTAGTATAAATAATCTATAAATTAATTATCAAACTTTATTTAATTGTTAATGATTAATCAATAAACTTCTTTTTTTGATATTACGGTACGTCCCTACCTACTCCGCTACGGGCCAAATAATCTCGGATGGGGAGACCCCAAGATGCTACTTGGTATGGTTTACAAAAATAGTGAAAGAAAATGAGTAAAAAAAAAAAAAGTTTTTTATTATTATTAATTAATTATTTTAATTTTCCAGCGCAATAGTAGCGGGGGAAGCAGTAAGTCGACCCTGCCGAAGCTTTCGGGATGCACTTATGCGAAGAATCGATGTTGTTGTTGTTGAATTTGCACTATAGTCCATGCATGGTATCAAATAACATTTCATGATGTATAATTTAAAATGTTGTAAAATTATACAATACTTGAAATATTGAGATATCCACTAACAAATTCAAACAATTGTGTCAGTGTAGTCTAAATAATATCATATTATTACCGTTTCATGCGCTCCCTTCTTATATGCTCTACTCTTATATGTTTTAATCATACATAAACTTCGTTGAAATCTTAAAATAATATCTATATTGCTTTACATATTACTATAAGAAGGAAATATAATTTTAGCAAGATCTTTTCGTAAGTTAACTATATAGTAAATCAAAATTATTTTTTATATTCTCATCTCAGTTTCTTATCCCAAATTTTATGTGGCATGTACCAGTGGTAGAATAGAAAAACAACTCAATACATGTATGTATTGGTACATGTAGCATAAAATCATCTCGGGAGATCTAACATGAAGCTACTTCACAACATTAATTGCTCATTTCAAAAATCGTCTATTCTAGTCCACGGACACACATCAGATGCAACGTCTGGATGTGAACCATTCTAGGGATTACGTTTCAGCAAGATAGATGACAATTTCGAACAAGAAAAAAGTGTCACTGATGCGAAATACATTTTTTCTCTCTCTGTAATCACATTTCAGAAGAAAAAGTAAAAGATTGACTTTCATCTAATTTACTAATATGGTTTTGTAAGTATTTATTAGATTTGCATTCTACTTTTTTCATGGACAATATAAGTCTCTATTTTCTCCATTTATGTTATTCAAATGTTCAAAAATTCAAAATACTAGTAGTATACGATCACAAAGTCATCCAATGATGCTCTGAATGCTTAGCAAAAGGAATAGAAGTAATCATGTGCATGTCACGTTGATCGTATAATTTTCGTATTTTGATTTTTTTTTGAAGGTTGGGACAACGTAGATGGAGAAAAGAGAAACTTTCACAGTCAAATAAATTGTCCATTAGAAAAAATGGATAAGTCTAATAAACACTTTATTTTTTGTGTAAGTACAAAATTATATTAATAAGTGGGACGAAAGCAAAAAATTTCAAAAAAAGAAAAGAAAAGAAAATGAAGGAATGTAGAATGCAATAAATTGATGTGGTAAGGGGTAAACCAACAAAATACTCCTTCCACTTCCGTTTTCATTTCCCATGAGTTTTTGTTGTAAAAAATCACTCTCCCCTTGGTCTCTCTGTATATATAGATCACACCTCTCTCCTCCTCTTCTTCTCTCTTCTTCTTCTTCTCGAGAGATCTGAAAGGCTTATATACCCAAACCCACCCAAAGAGAAAAGACACAAAAAAAATTGATTTGAAAGAAAATTGAGGAAGCAAAGATGGCTCCTCCTGATTTAGGCCTAGGTTTGAAGCTCTCCACCACCAAAATCATCTCCAACCTCTCCAAAGACCCTTCCTCTTCCTCCATCAACGACCCACAAGCCAAAATCTACAGACTGGAACAGCACATCAGGAATCTCGAAGAAGAGAGGCGGAAGATCGAGGTCTTCAAGCGAGAGCTCCCCCTCTGCATGTACCTCCTCGACGATGGTAACAAAAAAAAAACTTTCTTTTTTGGGATCTTTTGTGTTGATTTCTGTTAAAAAACTGATTTTGGGATTGCCCATCTCGTCACAATTTGTTTTTTTTTTGCAGTGATCGGCGCGATGAAGGAGGAGGTGGAGCAATGCCGGAGAGAGCCAATCCAAGAGTTCATGCCGATGGGCGGCGGTGGTAAATTGGAGGAGGAGGTAGGGGTGAAACTGGAAAAGGATTGTAAGGATAAGATGAACTGGATGAGCTCTGCACAGCTCTGGAGTAATAATTACGGCGAGAACGATAACGTTACCAAAGTTAGCAAGATCTTGCTTCAAGGGGTATAATATTTAAATTAACTTGTAATATTTATTTATTTATTTATTTATTTTTACTTCTTCTGGTAATTGATTTGGTTAGCAAATGATATTTTCAGAGCGCTACCAGCGAGTCCGATTGCCGGTCGGAGAGTCCGGAGATGAAGAACAAGACTCTCGGCGGCGCATTTGTGCCTTTCAAAGGGCCGCCGGACCTCTCTCTAGTCCCGATCGCCATAGGAGAGGACAACCACTCGTCCGACTCGAAGCCGATAGCGAGCTGCCACGTCAGCCTCCAGTCCTGTTCGTCGTCGCAGGCGCAGAGGAAGGCCAGGAGGTGCTGGTCGCCGGAGCTGCACCGCCGGTTCGTTGCGGCTCTCCAACAGCTCGGTGGCGCCCAAGGTGATTGATTCTTTCGCTCCTATCAATTAGTACACAGAAGAATAAGGAGATTGAGAGTTGAAATTGTTGTTGGTGCAGTTGCCACGCCGAAGCAGATCAGAGAACTGATGAAGGTGGATGGGCTCACCAATGACGAAGTCAAGAGCCATTTGCAAGTGAGTTCCTTTTTCTTGATCACGCTATCGGGATGTTTGATCGCCCGGATGAAGGAGTTCCTTAACGATTGTGTAATTGTTGTTGCAGAAGTATCGTCTGCACACGAGGCGAATGCCCGCGGCTGGTGGGCAGGGGAGCCGCCCGGTGACGATGATAGGGGGCTTCTGGGCCCCGCAGGAGAGCAATTCGCAGTCTGGCTCGCCCCAGGGCCCCCTGCAGCTGGCTGGCTCTTCGCGGGCTGTTTCCGTGACCGCTGGTGACAGCTGCGAGGACAACAGCAAGTCGGAGAGCTACAGCTGGAAATGAGTTAGGGGGAGAGGAGCCCTTGTACCGATGAAATGTATACAAATAGTCGGCGGCGAAAGAGAGTTTTAAAGAAAATATATGGAGGAGATAGTTCAGATGAAATTTTGGGCAGAGTTCATCCATCATCATCATCATCATCCCCATCCCTTAGTATCGGTTCCAGTTTGTTCTTTTGGTTTTGTTTTCGGAAAGTATGTAAGTTTATGTGACCTCCGTTTTGAACATAGCTGGTGTTTGTGACATTGGGGATTTGGATCCTTAACATGAGTAGACTGATTTGAGATCATCATAGTTGGTGCTATTGTTTGATACTCCATCCTTGGCTTGAGTTTTTTTTATTTGAATGGGACTTCTTTCTGCAGGTGCAGAGCATTGCATTGCATTGCATTGAGGAAATTGTGAGTTTGAGGAATTTCACCTTGGTTTTCATGATCACAAATAACCAGTTTCATCAGTAAACTGATATTTCTGGGCTGGTAATTCCTTTACATTGATTGCATTCTTTGTTATTGCCGGATTACAAAGATGGACTCAAAACTGTGAAATATCGAAGATCACAAATGATTGCTGCTTCAGAAATGTTATCCAACCACATGGTGATTTTGGATCTGGCTACAGTTAGAACAAAAAAACCCAACATTCTTGTGGTGGACCTCAAAAAGCATTGGCCTACTTTACTACATTAGGATTGTAAAGGAGGCAGATACATGCATTTGGTTTAAAGCTGGCACAGCTACTAGGTTGAACATGGACTGGTGATAGTGCTAGCTGCTGAAGTTGCTGAGGATGGACTGGTGATAATGCACAGCATCTGATGTTTGTAATATTGGATAGAGAATATCACATGAAATTGGTTGTTCACAAATGGATGGATGGATAGCCTCTGCAGAGTCTAAATTCTTAGTAGTGAGAACTGGAAACATAATCTAATGAAAGAGAAGACTTGTGTAAATCCAGAAGTTGTTCATCTGGAGAACCTATCACATGTGGGGTGACTGGAGGAGAGGTGACCCCCCAGGAATCTTTCCAGCATTGAAGGACATCCCCACAAGAAGAAGAATCACAGGCCAGCACAGAATCTTGTGTGTTTGGCAGTAGGATAGGCACAACAAAGGGAAAATGATAAGTTTACTACCAAATGCCCCCCCCCCCCCCCCCCCCCCCCCCACACACCCCCCTCCTTGCTATGTGGGGCGCCACCTCTCTCCCAATGAACGGCTGACACGTGGTATTTCTAGCATTTCTGCCACGCGACGGCCATCCGGACAGCTACCGGGTCCCATCTCTTCCTCCTCCTCCATTATGTGGCCGTCACGTGGCGGTTGTAAGTGGGTTGTAAGCATTTGGTTGTAGTTGTAGCATTACTCCACCCCCACCCCCAAAAAAATAAAAATTAAAAAAAATTAAAAGTCCTATAGTTAGATGCATCTGCCAATTTGTTAGTTGACAGCTGCAGCCAGTCCACATGTTTGCTACCTCTCTTCCAGATACTAATATCACATATTCTACAGTCTTTTGCTCAAAACTAAGGAGTCGGTTTGGTATATTTCTGAAGCTTATTAGAAGATGTGATAAGTTGCCAGTCATAAGCTGACCAAACTTGTTAACATGTCATGATGGAAGTTAGTGTCTGCCAAAAAGACGTTTGATAAAATAAAATAAAATAAAATAAAATAAAACTAAACTGAGTTATGAGGCTGGAGTTATTGAAAATGATTAAACTGACAAAGAAGAAGAAGTTAAAAGATATAACGTTTTATAAAAATAGACTATGCAAGTTATGAAATCAAACTCTATAATTAAAAAAAAAAAACATTTTTTTTTTGTTTTGAAAAAACAAAATGAACCAAACAACTCTCTCAAAGCGAATCAAAACTGTCAAATGATGTTTGTTTCGCGATGCTGTGGTAGATTTTCTTATAGAAATAGGACCAAGTAACGAACATGATCGGTCCAGCAGTAAGTCCGACAAGACTTCGGACTTGGATAACCCTACTCTGTGTAGGACAATTCCTCAGGCTCAACGTGATCCCACAAGAGGTCGGGGTCGCGGATGACCCTCCATCATAGGCCCACACTAAGATCAAGGGGAAACCAAAGTCAGCTCCGGATAGAACAATCCAACCTTCCGGGTCGGTCCTGGTAACAAAACCAAACTGTGAAAATCATTGAATTATGCAGTTCAGGCCAATAGAACCAGGGAGCAAGCATGATCACGAAAGAGCGTTGTAATCTTACATCAAGGAACAAGTAGATCGAGAAGTCATTATTCGGAAGAATAAGAAAGGCCATTATTATAAATATTATCCAACTCAACTCACTAGCCAGTCGTATGATTTCGGAATGGCGAAGGTGATACCCATTTTCGGCCCGAAGAGGCCCAGATGTTGAGCCCATCCAAAGGTTAAATGGCACATGAAACTTTCCTCCGGCCCTTAACAACCTCATTCATCAACATTATTCCCCTTGAACAATGGAGTGACATCCTAATCCCTACGGTTATCCCTCGTAGCACAATGGGAGGATGAGACCTAAACCTTTAAATAGGTATTTCTATTGTTTAATGGACCGGATCCAAAATTGAAATTGTAGTTAAATTATATGAAAAATAGTATTTCAATGTTGAATCCAAAGTTTGACTACTTGTTAAATTATCAAAATTGGACTTTAAAACACATACACATAATTGTTGTTTTCAAAATATACACAAAATATACATATTTTTAATAATAAAAATATGTATAGAATTAAGGGTATTTATATAATTGTATAAGTCTTATTCGGTTTTCGATTTTGAACTGAGTCCAAAACCAAAAATCGAATAAATTTTTTTAGTATTTTTAAAACCGAATCTGAATCGAATCTTTTATTCGCTTCGGTTTGGTTCGGTTCGATTCGGTTCAGCTCGGTTCAATTTTCGGTCCAAAAACGAAAAATGCTCACCCCTACTAATACAAGAGAGTGGATAAAAGAAAAGGGCGAGTTTATTCGGTTTTCTTAGTCCCTTCAGACTTTAGTCTATGGATACAAGCAAATCTCTAGCAGGATATATTTGTCTAGAGTCGTGTGATCGTTGAAGGTATAGTTCTTGATAAGGTATTAGACTTTGGGTTCCACAAATATTCAAAAATTAGTGTTTGGGTCCTAAAGATGTCCATCATAGAGGGTTTGGGTACTAAGATGATAGTTGATCGACGTTGGCCAAATAAATTATATTAATAAATAAATTAAATCAGAACTCAAGAAGGGCAATAATGTTTTTGGGATCCTTTATTAACAGATTTTGGATGATAAATACGGGTAACTGTCCTCTCAGGATCTAAATTCTAAGCTGGACATGTCACGCCCCGCTCCCAGAATACTGGATAAATACGAGGACGGACATGGCCAGCTACTCCGTACAAGGTATGAAAATGTCGTACGGCGGTCACGACTGTCAAGAAGACAAATTGGTAAGACTCTAGTATGCTATGACATCAGTCCTAAGACTGACAAATCCTAGTATCTCAATCTATCAACAACAATACAAAAGTATATCATACATGAAAGTAAAGAGGTGTCCCAAATTATATGTCACATATGATCGTGAAGCTAGTGAATACAAAATGCTGCACTATCAGAGTATAATTATACATGATCAAATATACCAGCAATGGTCTAATATATACATCATGTTGACCGTAGTCTCAAAAATAAAATGAGCTAACTATGCCCCTTGCTGACACCACAAAATAAAGTAATCAAAATAAGGGGTGGAAGAAGGAAACCCATTCTCGAGCTTCGGCCGCAGTCCTACGAGTGCGAGCCATCTTGCTAGAAGTACGGAAAATCCTGGTTCTCATCGGATAAATCTGGCCAAGCAAAACCAGTGGGATCAGAACCCCAAGCAACAAATACCACAAAGAAGCTCAAGGTGATGGGCAAAATCTACCACAATATCATGCACAAAAGAGACATAAATAATAAATGCGAGTCGAGACTTGTACGGTACCAATATACTTGTCTCAAGAATAAAGTACCAACAAAAATAAAATATTTAAACAAACTAGCTAACAGAGCAGGATAAAGCGACGAGAGGCATGAGGGCATAGAGACTACTCTTGATCAGGACCACAATCCTTAAACCAAATAAGGACCGGGGTTGCAGACTTTCACCCGAGCAAAACTTAGCACCCTAACCACGCGTCGAAAGAATGAGATACAAGGGCAAGCTAGACGAATAGACAAACATTCATTCCACGACCAAGTATGCCTACGACTTGTTATAATTAACTAACTAGGGTTATCACAACCTAGTTACTAACAAATGCATATTTTGAATAATATTGCTACCACCGGCACTGCAGTCAACCTGGATGGCCAGGGGTACGCTTGTCTTGAAAAAAATACACATCACAATCAAACATAACTAGTAATTGACATAAACCTAAACTTATCAGGAAATCATAAACTTGTTTGAAAATCATAACTTGTCTTGAAATCATAAACTTATCTTGTAGTCATGAACTTGTCTTATAAACATAAACTGGTCTTGTAAACATAAACTTGTCTTGTAAACATAAACTTGTCTCATAAGTGCCACAACACGCGTAAACTTGGTAGGTCATTGAGCCCTTGCCTAGTAGGATTGTCACATGCCTCATGGGACCCTTGGAGATCGAGGTAGCCGGTAGCGCCATATTCTTCCCTCCCAATGATCTAGGTAAATTCTTTTTTGTTTAATCATTACTAAATTATTTCAAGTTCTTGAGCCATGGATACTCAAGGAACTTCATATAATGATGAGTTACAGGTACGAACTTTTTACGAGTTATCACTGGCGAACTTATCGTATCCGCGATATGCGATACAATGGGCAATACTCACACTCGATTGCCCGATGCCAAATGCAATATGTTTATCATATACAAACAATCCACGGTGTCCTGAGGATCATAAACCCGTGTCAATATAGGGAGCACAATATTCAACTATGCTCCAATACTAAACCAAGATAATGAATCAAAAATTGAAAGAAATATCAAAATAGACAAGAAAATAGCCAATCACAAAAAAATATGCAAGAGGGAAAAATTTATGCTGCATGATGAAACTGCTCGTCTCATAGACAACTTGCCTCATGGACTGCTTGCCACATAAATCTAATTGTGGCATGACAGTCTGCCACATGAGGCGGCATGAAAGTCTGCCACATGAGGCGGCATGACAGTCTATCACATGAGGCCAAACTGTCATGAAAACTACTTGGCCGTATGACAGTCTGCCACATGAGGCCAAACTATCATAAAAACTACTTGGCCGGATCACAGTCTGCCATATGAGGCCTCAGGGATGCTTCTCAGATTTATTAAATTTCTTATTCGTTCAGTGAGTGAAACACAAGGAGTTTCGTCGTTAAAACTTTTCCAAGTATTTAGCTCCAGAACACTTGTGTAATAATCAGTTATGCATCCAACAAGATGGATGCATGATGGAAGGTATATGCGACAAATAGTTCAGGCCACATGGTACTCTCTGCCGCATGAATATCTCATCTTCTCCAAACAGCACAGCCATGGCCGAAAGCTCAAAAACAAAAAAATTGTTTCTTCATAAAATCTTCATTTTAACTCTAAATCAAGTGAAACAAAAGTCAAAATCACACAAAATTTAATTATCCACAACATGGAACAATTAGTTTTCAAAAATAACAAGTTTTAATAGATCATGTCACGCCCCAGTCCCAAAATGCCGAGGGACTGAGCACGTGGGCAATGGCCAGCAGCACGCATCGATGGACAACCCAATTCAATGGATCCATCAGGGCATGCTTAAGCTGTAGTCTAGCAGTAAAATATTACAAGTCTCAGGTATTTCTAATCTCATCCACCAAACAAACACAGATTAATGCCAGAAATAATGCAATGGAAGTAAATAAGCAATAAATAAGATTATCTCGGGAAATAATCCGAAAATTAGTCTATTACATTCAGAGGAAAATAGACAGGAAATAAATGCTGAAAATGGAAATACTGTGTGTCACGCCCCAGTCCCAAAAATATACGGAACTAGGCCACGTGGCATTGGCCAGCTGACACGTCACTAAGGGATTACCCAATTTAATGGACCCAAAGTGATGTGCTACGCTGTCCTAAAATACTACAAGTCTAAATACAGGTAAATCTATCTCATCCACAAAATATCAGAAATAGTGCTGAATATATAGATGCTAAATCTGAAATATCATAGTACAAAACCCGATAATATCTTGTGGGAACAAACCCACACAAAATGTGATAAAGACTAAAAAAATAAGATAGACTAGTGTAGCGTCTATCGAGGTAGCAGCAACAGCTCCAGATGTACTCAGGCAGTCTCTGACGGCATCTCCTCTAGCTCCGTCTCAAGGGCATATCCATTCTCCCGTCCAGGTCCAGGTACTGTGGGGTAGAGTGTATCATCTAAACCTGGCAGGGAACCAGGTCCTCAGAGGGACGTAACAAGATACAGGAAAATAACATGCCATGTATGTAAATACTGAATAAAAATTACTGAATAAAATAAATACAGGGTGCTAACCATCTAAGTGAAATGCAATTTGAGACAACCTAGTACGTATGGGAAATGTGTGGCTAGACATATGCTGACGTAATTCACCAATCTGTGGTGACTGGCTAGTATATGCCACATATGCCCCCGTTCAAGGGCACTATACAATTTTCCATCTACGATAAGAATGGTCACATGAATATATATATATATCATCCGTATCACTCCGTCGAGTGCGGCACATGGTAAAGAGGTGGGTGTCCCATACGTATTTTAGTCGTTCTTCCCTCCCAATGTAACTAAATGTCAAGTCGTATATTTCCTGAATTATTCTAATCCGTGATGCGGTCACACGTACTGGTAGCTAGTCAACTACGCAGCTCGCATCCCAATATGCATTGCAACCATGTTGCGTGTTCCCGTGATAGGGTCTAGGAGAATATCAGGATATCCTCACAGTTGTTGGTAAGTCTGTAACTATTACGTTGATTTCCCTAAGTCAACGTATCTGTTGACTGTACCCAAGGCAATCTCAGATACATACAGTTATATGTAATTTCAGGAGCAGTATCATATGACAATAATTGAATTTAAATAAGAACATTTAACAGTTAATATTTAAGCAGTAAAAACTTGGCAAGGTATACTTGCCTACTCCCTGATAATGTTGATAACCTGATCTCACAGTCAGGTTTTGAGGTTGCTAGTGACAGGGGGTCACTGGTTGTGGTGAAGGTGTTTTCTGTTAAAACAGACAGGGTTCGTGAATATCAAGGCTGTAATATAAAGTATGTATATATACTTATATACACATAGATAGTATAGATATATATGTAGTATGTATATATATAGATATAATATATATATAGCAGTATATGTAGTATATAAAGAACAGATAAATGCAGGTATATATATTAGTAGCAGGGTATATCCACTGCTATAGATATATATAATACAATATTATCAGGGTGTATCCACTGATGTATAATAATAATAGTCAGGGTATATCCACTGAGACATATATTATAATAGCAGGGTATATCCATTTATATATATAAATAAATAAAAGACAGGGCAGAAAAATAAATACATATGTATATTTATGTACTGTATTATCCAGTACAGTATAATATATGTAATATATGTAGATCATATATATATATATATATATATATATATATATATATATATATATATATATATATATATATATATATATATATATATATATATAATAAATAGAAAAATGACAGTGCAGGAATTTAAATGTATATATAAATATTGTACTTATTCAGCAATATAATATCAGGGTCTATATGTGACCACTGTTATATACAGTATAAATATTATCAGGGTCTATAGGTGACCACTGTTTATAGTAGTATATTTAACAGTGTATATATAACACTGATATATATATACATATAAAATAAAAGGAATACAATGCATATAAATAATGAAAAATAAAATGCATAGTATATATATATATATATATACTGTGTATATTCACAGTAATATAATAATTATAATATAGGGTATACTATATACATATATATGATATATATATACATAGTATAAATACATAGATATAATAATTATTACATAACATTTATATAGTTATATATATTATATACCTATATATATACATAGTTGTACATATATAAGTATATATATAGAATGTAGATATATATATACATATACATATATTAAATATATATTAAAAATGAACAAAATATATATATATAAGAAAATATATATACTATTTTTAGTAAATACTGTAATAATAATAATAATAATAATATATATATGATAACATATATATATTGATATACATACATATACATATATATACATGTATATATATATATATATATATATATATATATATATATATATATACATAGATATATACATATAATAACAATAGTAATAATAATAATAATAATAAGAATAATAATACTTATACTTACATATATTTATACAGTATTTATATAATATATATTATATACTATAATATATATAATATATATAACCATATATATATATACATATATATAAATATATATACATATATACATACATATATATATAAAAATACGTATATAATAGGGTATTTATACCTGACAAGGTGGCAGGTGGGGTCCACGGTGGGTCGTCGGCGGGAGGTCGGCGGCGGAGTCGACGGCGGCCGGCCGGAGGAGCAACAGCAGTAGCAGTAGCTGCTGGCAGCAGTAGCAGCAGCAGCAACTCGCGGCAGCTGCAGCGCCGCGTGCGGTGGCGGGGGCGGCGGTGCAGGCGGTCAGGGCGGTGGAGGAAGGAGCGGCGAAGAGATTGGTGGTGGTGACGGAGGTCGGAGACTGCCGGAGTGGCGGTGGGGGACGGTCGGAGGTGAGGGAGGAGTTGCTGGCAGAGTGAGGCGGTGGGGGTTGCGGGGGAGCTGCCGGCGGCGGAGACCGTCGCGGGGTCGCGGGATGGTGGTGGGTCGGTAGGGGAGGTCGAGGCGGAGCGAGTGGGGGTGGTGGCGGTGGTCGACAACGGCTAGGGCGGCGGTGGTGGGCGGTCGGAGGTCGGGGAGCTGCTGTGGTGCAGTGAAGGAGAGGGTGCTGCGGTGGCTCGCCACGGCGGAGTAGGGCGGTGCTGGCGGTGAGGCTTGGCCGGAGGAAAGAGGGGGTCGAGGCGGAGGTCGTGCCGGAGTTGGGCGGCCGGTGGTGGCGGAGGGTGGCTGTGAGGGAGTGGGGATGAGAGAGGGGTGTGTGTGTTAGGGTTTTATATAGGATTAGGCCAATGACATTTTCGTAATTAGGTAGAACTTTGGGGTTATTTTGGTAAATTTAGATTTTTGGGATATTTTCAGCAGATTTTTCTGTGGGTCCCATGCCACCTATTGTCTAGCCAATAGGGTGTTGCCACCTAGCATGCATTTTTGCATAAAAACCCTAATCTTTTCACAATTTGCATAAAAGTCCAGAAATTGGGAAATTGTGCAATTATGCAATTTGTCTGAAAAATCACCTGGTTCTAAAAATTACCAAAATTCACAGAATTGAGGAGAAAAGCTGGGGAGAATGTTTTGGACTGTGTGGGGTGAGTCTGGGCAGATGCAGGGTCTGATTTCTTAGGTGATACGGGTCACCGTATTTATTATTTAATAAATACTGCGCACGGTGTTCACTAATTATTTAGGGGCAGTTAGGGTCATAATTTTTCTACGGTGTCAATACGATAATTGTAATACAATTAGTGTAGAATATTATCGTATTTTTGGTTGGGCAAAACAGGTGCCTACTGGTCCTCAAATCTCTAGGGTACAGAGGTGGGTAAAGAGCAGAAAATTAAATAGGGATTAAATACGTACGTTTGTAACGATATTTGTGCGACTAAAACGAAGCACAAAACGAGGTTTCTGGGAGTTGCTAAAAATACAAAAAATGTAGTCTAGTAAGTCTAGGGCAGGGATGTGAAATTAGTTTAGGGTTAACAGCTAGTGTGGTGCCCTAATTTATTGTGTAATAAACAGGTGCACAATCAATAGAATATATAATAAATAAATAAAAAAAGTTGCACTAATTCTAATTAACTAAAAATAATATGAAAGTACTGAAATCTGGTCGAGGGAGTTTATAATCTACCCTTCTTAGAATATTTTGTCCTCGAAATAAAAACAAACATATATTGAGAACGAAAGATTGATTAAGGACATATGAGGACATAGACATAGCTGAAGATTTGATTTGAAATATTTTGGACATACCCTGATCTGGAAATAGATGGGGAAAACATTATCGGATATCCTCTACACGTTTCCAGGTTGATTTGCCTGGTGCATGATGTTTTCATGCAATATGAACTAGAGGAACGTAATACAACGTAAGGTAGGTAACAGAAATTTTTCTAAAAATAAGAACAGTGTTAAACTGCAATCTAATCTATTAATAGGGTTTGGTAATTCCCCAAGAAACTATAGAAATGGCTATGGAAACAATACACTTCATATTTATACTATATACGAGGTTTCTTCTTTCCGAAATAAGGAAAGACGGAAAACAGTAATCAAGAGTTCAAGGGGGTAATGGATTAGAAGTATGGAGATTCAAGGCGTTTAAAGAATTCAATGGAAATTATCAAGGCAGTTGTGGATGGAAATGCTATTCTGGTACTCCTTATTCACATATTCGTATTAGCCTAGTTATGTAGCTGGTACGATATGCGCAGAGGTAAGTATATCTGTTTACTAATCACTATATATCTCAATCCATGTAAAGTAGTTATGCAAAGAGTGAACCAAGTGCATTATGGTTGATCAGACCGTCATACACTGATTCTGAAATGTATTAATGTAGTACTCCAATAATACATATTTAATGAACAAGCTTGATAAAGAATAAGCTTGCAAAACTAGGCTATAATAGCAGAGTATAATTTAAGGTAGTATAGCAAATATAAGTACGCTAGATTAGGATATGAGAAGTACAAAACAATTCAAATTCACAAAAAGATAAGTACGCTAGGTTGCTAGTTGACCCAAAAGAGGTGTGGTTTTCTAAGTTCTACAACCTTAATATACACTATAGGTTGTCCGCATTTAAGCACATGACTTGTATCCAGAGCGTACCTCTTTAATTGGAATATGTGGAAGACGTTATGTACTTCTTCCAATGTCTGAGGTAATGCTATCTTGTAAACAACTTCTTTGATGCGTTCCAACACATCGAAGGGTATGACGTACCTCGAGCTTAGTTTTCCACTTCTTCCAAGTCTGATAGTTTCTCGGGTAGGTGAAAACATATGTCTTCCTATTCTACTCTATGTGTACCCTTTATCCAGATTATATGGGTATCACTAGATTTACAACAGGTCACATATTATTGGTAGTTTTTCTGATATTTTTCTCAAGACTAACATCTGTCTACCCTCTCTCCTTCAATCTAATTGATCTATTCCTGATACTAGCTGAAATTAATCTATTGGTGAAAACACAAGACTAGAAGTTACTGACTACCCTAATAAGTCATGTATATCAAATCTAATTTGGAAACTACCTGTAGTATTTAGCTATTACTACATTCACATGTTTTGAGCCTAACAATCAACGTCTAGCAATTTACCTAGATGTGTTTGCTTAGTCCTGATATCCGAATGGGTAACTTGGTGGTCTAAGGATGACGCTTCTCTTCCTGTAGTCTAGGATAGTATTTGTACTTGGCTTAGCCAGTCCAAGTCTAAGTCAACGTCGAGGTTTGGTATTGAAAGTACCAAGAATCGTGTCCTCATTACTCTTCTATACCTGACTACTAGCAGGCTTTAGTAATGTTGGTAACTGGAACAATACCTTTTCCGGTAAACCTGGCTATTTGTATGGGTACAAAACTACTAGATGTGAAAAATAGTGTAGCTCTAGAATCAAATAATGCGGTTTGCTGGTAATAATGCGACTATAATGATACCTGAAATGGTTTCACCTTCCAGTTCTTCTGCAACTGCAGCTAGTGCAAAGGCCTGCTCGTGCCTTTGTCTACCGATTTGTTGTCTGGCTAGGCAGTACTGCGTGTCTTGGGTGACTAAGGGTGGTCCCCTCTGAAATCTTCCAGATGCTGGGGAATGCTGACCTCTAGTATGTGGTTGCATTCTCTGGGCTGGTGCTACTGGTCCTTGCCCATGCTGGAGTGTTGCTTCTCTGTGTTGTGGGCAGTCTTTGGCCCTATGCTGATTATCTCCACATATCAAGCATAGTCTATACTTCCTTCGACAGTTTTTGGCATAATGTCCCTTTCTGCCACAATGGTGACAAGTCAAAAATTTCTTGGTTTGATATGACCCCATCTGGTGTTGTGTCTGATTTCCTGGGTGACGGATTGGTCCTCCTGCTCCAGTCTGGTCTCTGGCTAGTATTGTGGGATTTGAACATCTTGCTTCTCGGCCAATGGCTTCTTGTATCCTTGCCTCTGAAAGAACTTCTTTGTATGAAATCCTCGACTGTGCCGTAGTATACCCTTGGAGTTCGGGGGTAAGGCCGTGATGGAACTTTAGGGCCTTCTTCAGCTCGGTTGGTATTAGGATGGCACCGAATTGACTTAGTCGACTGAATTCTGCATCATAGGCGTCGACGGTCATATTTCCTTGTTCCAAATACAGGAACTGGAAGTACAGTTCATCTCTGACCGTGGCTGGGAAATATTTTGCATTAAAATATTCCAAAAATTGTTCCCAAGTATGGTTCTTGCCGGTGCTGCGTGTCACGACCCGCACCCGGAAAATCGGGCATGAGTCGTGGGTACGTCCAGCCTACGCCGCAGCATCGGCGGTAGAACGCTGTCTAGGTCAACTAACTAAATAAATCTCACACAAAAATCGGCCATGACCTCTCCAAAAGGAGGGCAACCACACAAACAATATAAACCTGTCAAGATCTCAACTCCAAACGGAGGAGCAAATATCACCATGATAATCAAGTACTCAATCACGAATCTAAGCACGATAAGATAACACAGAGATCTAACAACTATAAAGTCTAACCAACAACAACTACTATAACAACCACAACATCAAATAATAATACAACAATGTCCAAAATAATATACAAACAAGGTCTCAATCCAAAAACCGGAGACAAATCCGGTGCTAAAAGCTAAAAAAACAACAACAAGGTCCTAGTGATCCCGGCTACCAACCCGGAAATTACTCCTAAACTAGAGGGTCCCTGTCTGCACCATCGACAGGCTTAGGTCCATAAAACGTCGGACACCACTCCTCCGGATACTCTGAAAAATATGTCCAGTCAGGACTGGAGCAAGTACATCTCTAACAGCAGTTCCATTTAAATGATAAAAACTATAAAACAGTTATAGCAAGTAGCAAGAAAAATGAAGCAAGTATGAAACAAGGAAATATGTATAACTGGTGCATAAAGGTAAAGATGCATGGATATCAGAGCAAGATAGTAATAACTGCAAGATACAAGAAATCTAAGCTAAGATCAAGTCCGTGCACATGAACGTGTAGTGAGTCCAGCATAAAAAATATGTAGTGAGTCAAGTCCAGAAACATGTAAGTGAGACAAGTCAAGATATGCATGAGAGTCCAGACTATAAAGAATAAACTCGGTGTCTTTGAAATACTTGTTTCGACATGTAAACGGCTAGGGGTAAGTACGGTTCACCGCGCACTGGGTGCGCGGCTGCTATCATTCCAGATTAGACCAGAGGGAGTGATTCCTGATGATGCCAGATAGGAATGTTTACATGTCTACTCGAGTATTTCCCCATCCCGACTAATACAAGTGGATCCAAGACCCGACACGCAAATCAAGATGAGTCCAGCCTGAACATGAGTGATGCCTATAGTGATGCCTGTAGGTGATGCCAGTAGTGATTCCAGAATAGAGGCCAGAAACATGAAATGTACGTGTCGCAAGTAAATAAATCCAGAAATATCAATCAGTGTCCCATGTTGTGCCAGAATAATCAGATGATACTATACTAGAAGCTGAATCATAATAATCATCAGATAATAAAAATTATCAGAGAATGTACTCGCCTGACGTCCTGAGCAACTGGCGATCCGAACCGGTGTCGCAAGGACCTAATGCGAAAAGCAAGGTTAAACAGGGTTCTAATGAGTTAAACAGATATAAAATAACTAAAAATAGGTTTCTAGGGTCGTTCTAGGTCAAACGGGTCAAACCGGTAAAATCTGGGTCAAAAAGTCAACTCTGGGTCCAAAAAGTCAACTCTAGGTCAAAACTAGGTCAAAAGTTGACTTTGGCGGTCAACCGAGTCAACTACGGTCAAGTCTGGGTCAAACTAGGGTGCTCCTGAAATTCTAGGTCAAACCGAGGTCATTAAGCTAGAAAACTCACAAACTCGCCTCCTTGAGATACCGGGATACCCTCGGTATCCGATACCTCAACCTAGGCCATATACCCCGCCTATACCCTCTAAAACCTATGCTAGCACGTGTAAATATATACACATAAGCATATAAAAATCACTCCAATATTATTCCTAGGCTATTGCTCAAAAACCCCGCTCGAAACCCAATACCTTGGATATCTCAAGGTATTGAGATACCTCGGTATCTCAAGGTATTGAGGTTTCGCTCTAAAACCCTCTAACTAGCTACCTAGCTATTAATTACATACCTAGATATTAATCTAGGCTAGGTAATATAGATACCTATCATATTTATATATATCTAAATAGGTATCTACCTATATACATATATATCCACACATATATACACCCATTACCCATTTACCTTACCCTACGCATAAATATATATTACTAACTATAATATATATATCTACCTCTAGGTATATATATATATCTATGCATATAGATATAGGTATCTATCACATATCTACTTATCTAGGTAACTATCTAGCTACTTATCTAACTATATGTATTTATATCTATACATAAAGATATAAATATATATCTAATACCTATCTAGATATCTATATATCTATCTATCTAAGTATCTATCTATCTAAATACCTAGCTATCTAACTATCTATTTATCTTATCTATCTATTTATCTATCTAACTTACTATCTATCTATCTATATATCTATCTATCAACATATATATATATATATCTCTCTCTCACACTAGCTAGCTGCTACCTGGAGCTGCTGGAGCTTGCCTGGGTTTGCAATTGCTGCTGCTGCTGCTGCATATACTGCTACTGCTGCTGCTGCGCTTCGCATTGCTGCTGCTACTGCGCAGTCTGGAACCCCCCCTTCCTCACACACACTACCATAAACACTTACATATATCACTCTCTCTCTATATATATATATACACATACATCTACACTCATATATTTATATACATATACAACTAGATATATCTATATATATATACACTTCAATACACACACACTCTAAGATATATATATACACACACATTCAAATATATATACATATACACACAAGCACACTTACACATATACATATATATATACATAGACATGTACACATACAAGTACATAAATATAAATACACACATATATATAAGTATATATATACATAAACACACATACAAATATATATAAATATATATATATATAGACACACATAAATACAAACACAACCACGCACACAACACTCAAACCACACGCCCTACTCACGCCCAACGACCCCGACACTCACCAATACCCAAAAATATATAAAGTATAACTCGAAAACTCTAGCACACACTCCCCGATACTAACCCAACGCGTGCACAAGCCCGAAACGAGAAAACCAAGTCGAAATGGCCGTTCGGTCATTTCGACGAACACGTGGTGCGCGGCTCGGAAAACCTCCTGAAACGCACACCAAACAAACTCGAAATCGGCCCAAAATCTACCCACGCGCTCTACACGATATCTAGATCCTAGAAAATGTGCTCCCGCATCGATTCTAGGCCCGTGGCGGAACGCACACGCACTTAGAATCGACGACGACGAAAAGCCCCAATTTCGCCCGAAACGCCCGTTTCTCCGCGACGCGGCTTCCCGTGTCCGAACGGAGACACGCACTCACCCTCAAGACACCCGACAACGTCTACCTAGGTCCATCTAACCTAGGGCATCACCCAAAATTGGGCCAAATTCGGATTCCACCCGAAATTGACACAAAACCTAATGTTAAAGTCTCTAAACCCAACCAAACTAGTTCCAACTTTCTCCCATGGGTAGCCTAAGGGTCTAGGAAGGTTCTAAAATATTAACTACACTATATAAAAATAATTACTAGGGGAAAAATTAGGGTTTACCTCTTGGGAGTTGGAATCCCAAGCCAAAGTCTCAAAAATGCTCCAAATCCTCCAATCCAAGCTTCCAAGCTCCCAATCCAAGCTCCAACACAAAATCTAGGCTCTACCCACCTAGGTTAGGGAAGACTGTAGGGTTAGGGTTCACAAATAAAGAAGGAATGGAAGAAAGAAGGAAGAAAATAGGAAGAGGAACTTACTTTGATGGAGAAGGAAGAAGAAAGAAGAAGTGGAGAAGAAGAAATGAAGAAGAAGAAGAGTGGAATGAAGAGAGGGAAGAAGAGCTGCTGTGTTCCACGGTTTGGGACTGGAATAGGCCGGCCAAGAAATAATAAAGGGGGTTTACAAGTTGGGAAATTACCAAAATGCCCCTACACACTTAGTTTTGGGTTCCGGGTTCCAAAAACACTCAAACTAACTCCAAATCTCTCCCACTAACCTTCTAAAAATAAAATAAATATTTCTAAGCCCCCAAAATAATTCTCACAAGGGTGTGGGCTGGGTCGGACATAGGTCCACTAGGGTCTGACATGGGTCCAGGCTAGCCAAAATCCTAAAACAAACAATAAAAATATAATACAATCAATAACTAAATATAAATACAATTAAATATAAATAATCCATAATTATCTAAATTAAAAAAATAAAAAAAATACCCGGCTCTGGAAATAGGGTGGTGACACTGCGCTCGATAGATTCCCACCAGTGATGGGCGTTACCGAGGAGTAGGGTCCTTACTGCTGTTATCCATAGATCGGGGTGAAGTTGGGAACCTTCTAGCAGTATTTCTGTGTTGAAGATCCAGTCTGAGATCTCTTCCGGAGTTTCATTGCTCTTAAAGGTTCTCGGGCTCATCCGGCTAAAGCCTCGAACAGTGCTAGCTGGTTGGACAGGGGCTGGTACTGGGGCAGCTGTCTTCTCCAGAACCGTCATTAGGCATTGTCTCAGGACTTCATTCTGTTGCCACTGAGCCTGCAATATGGCTTGGAACATCTGAGATTGTTCCTCAAGTTGTGGCATCAAGGCTGCGAGAACTGGAGGTGGAGGCAAAGGTATCTCCGCCTGCAGTGTTGGTGCCTGAGAAGGTTGCCCTTCTTGCTGGACTGGTGTTGCTTCTTGGGTCGGATCCTGGTGAAGGTACGAGGTTGTTGGATTGACCAGCATCCTTCTCGGAGATTGGTCTCTCGGGATTGGTGTCCCTTGGACATCTGGCGAGAGGTCTGTTGCTTGGTCAGTTCCATCAATCGCAGTTTCCCCGGGTATGTCCATATTTCTGTAAAAGATAAATTTTTTTTTGGAAAAGTACGAAGGATTTAATAGATGATAATCAAGCAGGATGCAAAATTTATGGATGAAGTCAGTGTGGATGAGACCTAGTATTCCTATCCTATTGCAGGTTTGCTGAACATGATATCATGTTACTAGCAATTAACTCGACCTGCATGGGCCACCACTAAAACCGTGTCATGCCCCAGTCCCAAAAATATACGGAACTAGGCCACGTGGCATTGGCCAGCTGACACGTCACTAAGGGATTACCCAATTTAATGGACCCAAAGTGATGTGCTACGCTGTCCTAAAATACTACAAGTCTAAATACAGGTAAATCTATCTCATCCACAAAATATCAGAAATAATGCTGAATATATAGATGCTAAATCTGAAATGTCATAGTACAAAACCCGATAATATCTTGTGGGAACAAACCCACACAAAATGTGATGAAGACTAAAAAAATAAGATAGACTAGTGTAGCGTCTATCGAGGTAGCAGCAACAGCTCCAGATGTACTCAGGCAGTCTCTGACGGCATCTCCTCTAGCTCCGTCTCAAGGGCATATCCATTCTCCCGTCCAGGTCCAGGTACTGTGGGGTAGAGTGTATCATCTAAACCTGGCAGGGAACCAGGTCCTCAGAGGGACGTAACAAGATACAGGAAAATAACATGCCATGTATGTAAATACTGAATAAAAATTACTGAATAAAATAAATACAGGGTGCTAACCATCTAAGTGAAATGCAATTTGAGATAACCTAGTACGTATGGGAAATGTGTGGCTAGACATATGCTGACGTAATTCACCAATCTGTGGTGACTGGCTAGTATATGCCACATATGCCCCCGTTCAAGGGCACTATATAATTTTCCATCTACGATAAGAATGGTCACATGAATATATATATATATATCATCCGTATCACTCCGTCGAGTGCGGCACATGGTAAAGAGGTGGGTGTCCCATACGTATTTTAGTCGTTCTCCCCTCCAAATGTAACTAAATGTCAAGTCGTATATTTCCTGAATTATTCTAATCCGTGATGCGGTCACACGTACTGGTAGCTAGTCAACTACGCAGCTCGCATCCCAATATGCATTGCAACCATGTTGCGTGTTCCCGTGATAGGGTCTAGGAGAATATCAGGATATCCTCACAGTTGTTGGTAAGTCTGTAACTATTACGTTGATTTCCCTAAGTCAACGTATCTGTTGACTGTACCCAAGGCAATCTCAGATACATACAGTTATATGTAATTTCAGGAGCAGTATCATATGACAATAATTGAATTTAAATAAGAATATTTAACAGTTAATATTTAAGCAGTAAAAACTTGGCAAGGTATACTTGCCTACTCCCTGATAATGTTGATAACCTGATCTCACAGTCAGGTTTTGAGGTTGCTGGTGACAGGGGGTCACTGGTTGTGGTGAAGGTATTTTCTGTTAAAACAGACAGGGTTCGTGAATATCAAGGCTGTAATATAAAGTATGTATATATACTTATATACACATAGATAGTATAGATATATATGTAGTATGTATATATATAGATATAATATATATATAGCAGTATATGTAGTATATAAAGAACAGATAAATGCAGGTATATATATTAGTAGCAGGGTATATCCACTGCTATAGATATATATAATACAATATTATCAGGGTGTATCTACTGATGTATAATAATAATAGTCAGGGTATATCCACTGAGACATATATTATAATAGCAGGGTATATCCATTTATATATATAAATAAATAAAAGACAGGGCAGAAAAGTAAATACATATGTATATTTATGTACTGTATTATCCAGTACAGTATAATATATGTAATATATGTAGATCATATATCTATATATATATATATATATCTATATATATATATATATATATATATATATATATATATATATATATATATATATATATATATATATATATATATATATATATATAAATAGAAAAATGACAGTGCAGGAATTTAAATGTATATATAAATGCTGTTCTTATTCAGCAATATAATATCAGGGTCTATATGTGACCACTGTTATATACAGTATAAATATTATCAGGGTCTATAGGTGACCACTGTTTATAGTAGTATATTTAACAGTGTATATATAACACTGATATATATATACATATAAAATAAAAGGAATACAATGCATATAAATAATGAAAAATAAAATGCATAGTATATATATATATATATATATATATATATATATATACTGTGTATATTCACAGTAATATAATAATTATAATAGAGGGTATACTATATACATATATATGATATATATATACATAGTATAAATACATAGATATAATAATTATTACATAACATTTATATAGTTATATATATTATATACCTATATATATATACATAGTTGTACATATATAAGTATATATATAGAATGTAGATATATATATACATATACATATATTAAATATATATTAAAAATGAACAAAATATATATATATAAGAAAATATATATACTATTTTTAGTAAATACTGTAATAATAATAATAATAATATATATATGATAACATATATATATTGATATACATACATATACATATATATACATGTATATATATATATATATATATATATATATATATATATATATATATATATATATATATATATATACATATAATAACAATAGTAATAATAATAATAATAAGAATAATAATACTTATACTTACATATATTTATACAGTATTTATATAATATATATTATATACTATAATATATATAATATATATAACCATATATATATATACATATATATAAATATATATACATATATACATACATATATATATAAAAATACGTATATAATAGGGTATTTATACCTGACAAGGTGGCAGGTGGGGTCCACGGTGGGTCGTCGGCGGGAGGTCGGCGGCGGAGTCGACGGCGGCCGGCCGGAGGAGCAACAGCAGTAGCAGTAGCTGCTGGCAGCAGTAGCAGCAGCAGCAACTCGCGGCAGCTGCAGCGCCGCGTGCGGTGGCGGGGGCGGCGGTGCAGGCGGTCAGGGCGGTGGAGGAAGGAGCGGCGAAGAGATTGGTGGTGGTGACGGAGGTCGGAGACTGCCGGAGTGGCGGTGGGGGACGGTCGGAGGTGAGGGAGGAGTTGCTGGCAGAGTGAGGCGGTGGGGGTTGCGGGGGAGCTGCCGGCGGCGGAGACCGTCGCGGGGTCGCGGGATGGTGGTGGGTCGGTAGGGGAGGTCGAGGCGGAGCGAGTGGGGGTGGTGGCGGTGGTCGGCGACGGCTAGGGCGGCGGTGGTGGGCGGTCGGAGGTCGGGGAGCTGCTGTGGTGCAGTGAAGGAGAGGGTGCTGCGGTGGCTCGCCACGGCGGAGCAGGGCGGTGCTGGCGGTGAGGCTTGGCCGGAGGGAAGAGGGGGTCGAGGCGGAGGTCGTGCCGGAGTTGGGCGGCCGGTGGTGGCGGAGGGTGGCTGTGAGGGAGTGGGGATGAGAGAGGGGTGTGTGTGTTAGGGTTTTATATAGGATTAGGCCAATGGCATTTTCGTAATTAGGTAGAACTTTGGGGTTATTTTGGTAAATTTAGATTTTTGGGATATTTTCAGCAGATTTTTCTGTGGGTCCCATGCCACCTATTGTCTAGCCAATAGGGTGTTGCCACCTAGCATGCATTTTTGCATAAAAACCCTATTTTTTTCATAATTTGCATAAAAGTCCAAAAATTGGGAAATTGCGCAATTATGCAATTTGTCTGAAAAATCACCTGGTTCTAAAAATTACCAAAATTCACAGAATTGAGGGGAAAAGCTGGGGAGAATGTTTTGGACTGTGTGGGGTGAGTCTGGGCAGATGCAGGGTCTGATTTCTTAGGTGATACGGGTCACCGTATTTATTATTTAATAAATACTGCGCACGGTGTTCACTAATTATTTAGGGGCAGTTAGGGTCATAATTTTTCTACGGTGTCAATACGATAATTGTAATACAATTAGTGTAGAATATTATCGTATTTTTGGTTGGGCAAAATAGGTGCCTACTGGTTCTCAAATCTGTAGGGTACAAAGGTGGATAAAGAGCAGAAAATTAAATAGGGATTAAATACGTACGTTTGTAACGATATTTGTGCGACTAAAACGAAGCACAAAACGATGTTTCTGGGAGTTGCTAAAAATACAAAAAATGTAGTCTAGCAAGTCTAGGGCAGGGATGTGAAATTAGTTTAGGGTTAACAGCTAGTGTGGTGCCCTAATTTATTGTGTAATAAACAGGTGCACAATCAATAGAATATATAATAAAAAAATAAATAAAAGTTGCACTAATTCTAATTAACTAAAAATAATATTAAAATACTGAAATCTGGTCGAGGGAGTTTATACTATGTAGATGAAGCCGGTGCTCAGGAGAAATCTTCGGCCAATATCTCGTTCTCTGTTCCGGGTTCTGCTCCAAGGAGTGCTCCTGTACCGTACACCCCGGGGTAGTTCTCCTCAGCTATACCTGGGGACATAGTCCATTCCAGGTCCTCAGGGGACATAACAAGGTACAGAAAATATAAGCCAAAAAATATATGCAGTGCAGCAAAAATGAAACAGCAGGATAAATATGTAAACCAGCTAAGTGATATGCAAGTGAGAGTTTTAGTCATACTCAGGCTGAGACTACTACAGGATCAGTGTCGAAGAAACCATAGCAGTATTTTCTCGACAGGGCCAGTAAGATACCAAAGCTCTGTATCAGAGTCTAAGGCACCGCCAGATAACAGTATTTGTATTATAATATATTCAGCCTTGATATGATATTACTCTCCCCACCCCATGTAATCTTACGTCACAGTTCCAGAAAATATCAGGCACAAGTCACGCAAGTTTGAACTAATGCAATGAGTCAGGATAGAATCTACTCATGTAAGCTGTAAATGACATGAATATGTAACCTATACGGAATCACCAGGTATATCTCAGGCAATTCCGTCACATGAATAGTGTCAGGTGTCCTGGGTTGAGCAGTTAAACAAGTTTTCATATGAATCTACAAGAACCCAAGTAAAATACTATAACCAGAAATATCTGAGAATTGGCAAGCTTTACTTGCCCACTGATGTATAACTAGTCAAGGAAAGTAAGTAGCAAGCTGCAGGGTTTTGCAAGGTACACTTGCCTGCGGTTCCGGTTCCAATTGCTGCTCTGTCTTCAGCTAAAATTGTAGGCGGTACTCCGGTTGCTGAAACAAACATCACCATCAGATCCAGAAAATATCAATCAGCTAGAAACGCCTGTCCTTGGGTCCAATTTAGAGACAAGGGCAAAAACGGCAGTTTCGGGTCAAAACGGGGTCCACATGTGGGCCCGCTTTGCACCGAAAAATGCGTCCGGGTCAAAGGTCTCCAAATTCACCAAACTTAGTGTCAATAGGTCAGATACGAACCCAACGGAACTTCCAGAATTGGATTCCGATGAGTCGATCACAAAATCGCCCGTCGAGCGGGGCCTGTAGGGCCCACGACACGCGATTTCGTCAACGTTCTCAGAATCGAACCAAACTTGACCCACATGGCCAGCGTTTTGCTACGAGTCCGATGGCATAAGTTTCGTCTCGATCCGACGTGTGTACACAAAGTTAGGACGCGTTCCAGAAAGTACGAATATGGGGCGATGTTCGCGGATACGCGTTGATCCCGGTGTGCACGCACACCCGAATCGACTTTTGCGAAATGCCACACGTCCGTATCGACGATGCGCATGAATCTGTGAAGACCGTGCGCGACCAAGTCGTCCTGTTTGGCGGGGCGCACTCAGTTCCGGGGTAAAACAGGGTCTGGTTTTTCCTGTTTTTGGATCGCGGTGTGCGATCACCACAGGACGCGATGCCCCGAACGGTTTATCCGGGCACCGAGAGGGTCATACAGGATTCGCAACGTAATTTGCGGAATCGAAAACAGAGCTACGAACAAAAAGTTACAAGTACCTGAAAGGGACCCGAAAACCAGGGTCGAATCGTGTCCGACACGTGTCGGACACGCAGATTCGAGATCGAATTTAGGGTTAGGGTTTGGGCTCGGGATCCGGCGAGGGGAGGCGCTGGGCGGCCGGGCTGAGGCAGAGGGGGCCGGGAGTGCTGCGGCGGAGGGCGGCGCGACTCTCGGGCGGAGGCGGCGGCGGCGAGCGGCGTCGACGGCGGCTCGAGGAGCTGCTGCTGCTGGTGCTGCGGCTGGGTGGCCGTCGACGGGGAAGAGGAGGAGAGGGGCGGCGCTGGGGTGCTGCGGGTCCGGGCGGAGGTGACGGCGGCGGCGAGTGGTGGTTATGGCGGTGGTGGAGTGAGACCGAGAGGGGGAACGGGGGGATTTTAATAGGGTGGCCGGAGGCTGGGGGGGCCGAGATGGGCGGGGAGAGGGGGCGTCGTGGCGGTGAGGGGCCGGCCGGAGCGGGCGGCGCGCCGGGCGGGACGGCGCACGACGCGGGGAGGCGAAGCTGAGTCGTGGGGGGGGGGAGAGAGGGGGCCGGGTACGGGCGCGGCGGGTCGGGTTCGAGCAGACCCGACCCGACCCGGTAGGGGAGCGGGTGGGCCGGCCCAAGGGGCTGGGCCGTGGGCCGGGCTGGGGGAATGGGCCGGTAAGAAATAAAATAAAAATATAATAATAATAATAATAATAATAATATCCAGAAAATAATAAATAAATAAATAAATAATAATTAAATAGTTTTAGGTGTTTTAAAAATAGGTCTGGGGCCCGATAAATTCCAGAAAAATTGCCCTAAGTCCACTTTTTCATTTTACATCCAAAAATATTATTTTCATAATATTTTAATATTATTTATTATAAATTAAAAATTATTGAATAATTAAAACCCTGTTTTTAAATTACAGAAAAATAGCAGAAAATTCCAGAAAATTGTGAAAAATCCAGATTTTAAAATTTTGAAAAATCAGGGGGTTTACAATCTACCCCCTTAAGAGGATTGCGTCCTCGCAATCAAAGAATAAATGGTCAACAGAGATGACGCGGTCGCAAGCATCGTTTGAAAATACATCACAAGATACTTCAGGGAAATATTATTTTCCTAACATTGAAAGTTATACACTTTCCAGGAAAGTCTAGTTAAAGAAAAAGATCTACAACTTTTATGAAAACCAGGTTATTATTAACAAGTTGCAATTTACTAGGTTGGGGCTGAGGTTACGAACCAACGGGCACGAACTACAACAAGACTAGGAACGAAAAACTACGAATCACTTACTCGCATCGGCTTCCTGCACAGTCATCGCGTAAGCTTGCTCTCGTCCTTGAGGTAGATTCCTCTGCTGCTGCTGAGCTTGCTGGTAGGGTGTTGCTCGAGGCGCTGGTGGAGTTTGCTGGTTCGTCCTTGGTGTTCCTTCTCTACGCTCAGGGCAGTCTCTCACTGCATGTTGTCTGGATCCGCAGCCTAAGCATAGTCCGAGTTTACGTCTATACTCCTTCTCGACATGGCCTATCTTGCCGCAGTGGTAACAAGTAGGAAGGTAGAAGGCTTTTGGTGCTGCTCTTGGTGACGAGCTTATTTGTTAACGCTTTGCAGACTCCTCTGATGCTGCTCTGGTTGGTGCGGATGTGGAGGCCCGCTTCAGTTTGGTCTCTCTCTTGGTGACGCGCTCTATGCGTCGAGCCGCAGCAAGAACGTCCGAGTATGATGTTGGTACGACGGACCCAATTAGTTTCTGCAGCTCAGTGTTCAGTCCGTCGAAGAATTCTCGGCCTTCTCTTCCTCAGTCGGGATCAGGGTGGGGGTGAAGCGGCTCAGACGAATGAATTCTGCGTTGTACTCTTCCACCGTCATGGAGTCCTGAGTGAGGCGATTGAATTTGTCCCGCAGTTCTGATCGAGCGATGGCAGGAATGTACATCTCCTGGAAGAGTCTGGAGAACTCCTCCCAAGTGACTCGGTCTGGTCCGAGCCGTGTCTCCTCGGATAGCCACCAGTGATGGACATTGTCCGTCAATTGCATTCGGACGACAGTCATCCAGCGTTCCCGTGGAAGCTCGGCTGCTTCAAGTTGATGCCGTATGTTGGTGAGCCACTCGTAAACTTCTGTGGGCTCCTTTTTTCCAGAAAAAGTGCGGGGCTTCAGTTGGCGGAAGTCAGTGATTGAGCCTGTAGTTGGCCGTCGAGCTGGTAGGTTGGCCTGCCCCAGTGCAGTTACGATGCTGTCCTTTAAGAAATTAGCTTCGCGACGCTGAGCCTCGTGTTGAACTTGTTGCTGAGCTTGCATCATCGCGTAGATCATTTAAAATATTTACTGCCCGTCGATCGGCTGTCCTGGTGGGAACACGGGCATTGGTGGGACAAACTGCGGCGGAGGTGGGATGTCATCGCGCCGGAATCGGGAGGTAGGTTGACCAGCCTGCTGGCTCTGTTGAGTTGAGGGAATTCCTCCGACTGGTGTCACTTCGTCGTCGTAGGTGACACCTGTAGCTTGTGGTGTTCCGACGGGAGTCTCGTTGCATTCTTGTGGGGCCATTTCCTTGTATCCAAAATAACCAATAAGAGGCGCAAGGAATCAAGGCAAGATACAAGTTCAAATTAGTCCGAGTACGAAACAGATATCAAAAATGATTCAAGCAAGTGGATGAGATCCTAAAACTTATCCTATCTTATTGCAGGCCTGTTCGGTCCCTAAGTTGAAACCGAACAATTTAGTCGTAGACCTGCATGGGCCACCACAAAAACCATGTCACGCCCCAGTCCCAAAATGTCGAGGGACTGAGCACGTGGACAATGGCCAGCAGCACGCACCGATGGACAACCCAATTTAATGGATCCATCAGGGCATGCTTAAGCTGTAGTCTAGCAGTAAAATGTTACAAGTCTCAGGTATTTCTAATCTCATCCACCAAACAAACACAGATTAATGCCAGAAATAATGCAATGGAAGTAAATAAGCAATAAATAAGATTATCTCGGGAAATAATCCGAGAATTAGTCTATTACATTCAGAGGAAAATAGACAGGAAATAAATGCTGAAAATGGAAATACTGTGTAGATGAAGCCGGTGCTCAGGAGAAATCTTCGGCCAATATCTCGTTCTCTGTTCCGGGTTCTGCTCCAAGGAGTGCTCCTGTACCGTACACCTCGGGGTAGTTCTCCTCAGCTATACCTGGGGACATAGTCAATTCCAGGTCCTCAGGGGACATAGCAAGGTACAGAAAATACAAGCCAAAAAATATATGCAGTACAGCAAAAATGAAACAGCAGGATAAATATGTAAACCAGCTAAGTGATATGCAAGTGAGAGTTTTAGTCATACTCAGGCTGAGACTACTACAGGATCAGTGTCAAAAAAACCCTAGCAGTATTTTCTCGACAGGGCCAGTAAGGTACCAAAGCTCTGTATCAGAGTCTAAGGCACCGCCAGATAACAGTATTTGTATTATAATATATTCAGCCTTGATATGATATTACTCTCCCCACCCCATGTAATCTCACGTCACAGTTCCAGAAAATATCAGGCACAAGTCACGCAAGTTTGAACTAATACAATGAGTCAGGATAGAATCTACGCATGTAAGATGTAAATGACATGAATATGTAACCTATACGGAATCACCAGGTATATCTCAGGCAATTCTGTCACATGAATAGTGTCAGGTGTCCTGGGTTGAGCAGTTAAACAAGTTTTCCTATGAATCTACAAGAACCCAAGTAAAATACTATAACCAAAAATATCTGAGAATTGGCAAGCTTTACTTACCCACTGATGTATAACTAGTCAAGAAAAGTAAGTAGCAAGCTGCAGGGTTTTGCAAGGTACACTTGCCTGCGGTTCCGGTTCCAATTGCTGCTCTGTCTTCAGCTGAAATTGCAGGCGGTACTCCGGTTGCTGAAACAAATATCACCATCAGATCCAGAAAATATCAATCAGCTAGAAACGCCTGTCCTTGGGTCCAATTTGGAGACAAGAGCAAAAACGGCAGTTTCGGGTCAAAACGGGGTCCACATGTGGGCCCGCTTTGCACCGAGAAACGTGTCCAGGTCAAAGGTCTCCAAATTTACCAAACTTAGTGTCAACAGGTCAGGAACGATGATACGAACCCAACGGAACTTCCAGAATTGAATTCCGATGAGCCGATCACAAAATCGCCCGTCGAGCGGGGCCTGTGGGGCCCACGACACGCGATTTTGTCAACGTTCTCAGAATTGAACCAAATTTGACCCACAGGGCCAGCGTATTGCTACGAGTCCGATGACGCAAGTTTCGTCTCGATCCGACGTGTGTACACAAAGTTAGGACGCGTTCCAGAAAGTACGGATACGGGGCGATGTCCGCGGATACGCGTTGATCCCGGTGTGCACGCACACCCGAATCGACTTCTGCAAAATCTCACACATCCGTATCGACGATGCGCACGAATCTGTGAAAACTGCGCGCGACCAAGTCGTCCCGTTTGGCGGAGCGCACTCAGTTCCGGGGTAAAACAGGGTCTGGTTTTTCCTGTTTTTGGATCGCGGTGTGCGATCACCACAGGACGCGATGCCCCGAACGGTTTATCCGGACACCGAGAGGGTCATACAGGCTTCGCAAAGTAATTTACGGAATCGAAAACAGAGCTACGAACAAAAAGTTACAAGTACATGAAGGGGACCCAAAAACCAGGGTCGAATCGTGTCCGACACGTGTCGGACACGCGGATTCGAGATCGAATTTAGGGTTAGGGTTTGGGCTCGGGATCCGGCGAGGGGCGGCGCTGGGCGGCCGGGCTGAGGCGGAGGGGGCCGGGGGTGCTGCGGCGGAGGGCGGCGCGGCGGAGGGCGGCGACGGCGAGCGGCGTCGACGGCGGCTCGAGAAGCTGCTGCTGCTGGTGCTGCGGCTGGGTGGCCGTCGACGGGGAAGAGGAGGAGAGGGGCGACGCTGGGGTGCTGCGGGTCCGGGCGGAGGTGACGGCGGCGGCGAGTGGTGGTTATGGCGGTGGTGGAGTGAGGCCGAGAGGGGGAACGGGGGGGTTTTAATAGGGTGGCCGGAGGCTGGGGGGGCCGAGATGGGCGGGGAGAGGGGGCGTCGTGGCGGTGAGGGGCCGGCCGGAGCGGGCGGCGCGCCGGGTGGGGCGGCGCACGACGCGGGGAGGGGAAGCTGAGTCGTGGGGGGGGGGAGAGAGAGGGGGCCGGGTACGGGCGCGGCGGGTCGGGTTCGAGCAGACCCGACCCGACCCGGTAGGGGAGCGGGTGGGCCGGCCCAAGGGGCTGGGCCGTGGGCCGGGCTGGGGGAATGGGCCGGTAAGAAATAAAATAAAAATATAATAATAATAACAATATCCAGAAAATAATAAATAAATAAATAAATAAATAAATAATAATTAAATAGTTTTAGGTGTTTTAAAAATAGGTCTGGGGCCCGATAAATTCCTGAAAAATTGCCCTAAGTCCAATTTTTCATTTTACATCCAAAAATATTATTTTCATAATATTTTAATATCATTTATTATCAATTAAAAATCATTGAATAATTAAAACCCTGTTTTTAAATTACAGAAAATCCCAGAAAATTCCAGAAAAATGTGAAAAATCCAGATTTTAAAATTTTAAAAAATCAGAGGGTTTACAGATCAAAACGAAGAAAACTCATGGAACCCATAAAAACCTAAATCTTAAAACTCAGATATACTCCAAATCATCCATCAAAATCCAAAACTCCAAAAACTAAATTAGAAGAGGACATCATGGAGAACATTTTCTATCAAACATATTCTTAAATAACGCATGTATGCAAAAATCCATAGATTCACCATTTGAGCCAGATGTACTTGCACATAGTGGCTTAGCCACTACCTCTCACGATCCAAGTGATCACAACCACCTCTTCTAGGGTTAGGGTTTGGTGCAAGGGAGAGAGGAAGAAGAAGGAGAAAAAGTAGAAATAAAGAAGAATGAGGGAGGAGAGAGAAAACTCTCATATATATACAAAGGGAGAGGGGGGAGATGGTCTAGCCATGGGTTCAACCAAAATGAACCAAACCAAGTGTCCAATCTATATGCGGGTCCTAAACCGGGTCTATGGCAATGCCAATGGATATTCTACTGGGCTTGTGTAGTCTCTCCGGACAATAGAAAATAAAAAACATAAATGACTGGAACCATCATGCAAATACAGTAGAAATACAATATCAGAAAGATTAAATTGTAGAAATTCAAGAAATACCAAATCGAAAAACGTGTGACAGGACATCTTCATGACCAAACACTAATTTTCGAATATTCATGGAACACAAAGTCTAATTAACCCATCCTGATAACAATATGACATAAAAAAAAATCTTGCAGTCCTAGCACACAAAGAGTTTGTAGAGAGGTCTAATTCTTTAGTAAACACACAATCTCATTCTCTTTCTCGTCCCCCCCCCCCCAAACTAATTTAACTGTTAGGGAAATTCACCAGCAATATTTCTAGCCTGCTCTATCTTTGTAAGTTTTTGTGCGGAGTCACAACTCTTAGGAGCAGGATTGAACAACAACACTAACTCGTTCGAGCTATACCAAGAAACATCGGCAATCTAGCTCATGCAATGCCAATAATAGTAGCCCAAGATCAAAAGGTTGTATCATTAACAATACTCACAAATATTTCTTGAAAATCTATTTTTATCATTTGGGTCCATAATGGCTTGGTTCATATGATTTTGATATGGATCTAGCAATATCCATGTCAAATCTGGACTTAGGCCATGATATATTTATTGAGAAGTAAGTAATGAAGTCAATCCAAATGAATAACCCAAAAGAATGTCGTTGAAAATTATTTCTTGCTTTTTTTTCTAAAAAAAATCACAACGTAGCATGAATATTTTTGGCAGAAATTACAATTTATTCATGTTATGCTGCCCAAAGATGATGAAATATATGTTAAAAATTGATTTAGGGGTAAAGGCAGGAGAAGATGCAAGAATTTAAGAGGGGGGGGGGGGTTCAATCTCAAATGTAAATAAAGTCCAAACATAAAATCACATACTAAAAGACCACTGAAACCAATACGTGGAACCTAGAATTAGAACCTACTAGCTAGTTAGGATTTAAGAGGGGGATTCAATCCGTTTGCTATTCTAAATAACCCATCTGACAAAATACCTATCCCCTAGAATCAGAACTTACTAGTTATGATTTATCACAGTTCAGAACTGAAACGATAAATTTTTTTTTTTTGAAAGTAATCAAATTGAATACTTGTCATCCAATGCTGAGACTGAAAAGTGATGGAGGCAATGATGTGGCACTTGCATACCTTGATACTGCAATGAAGGTACCAGTAGACAGCAATGTAACATAAAACCAGAAGGTGATAGTACAACTTCACTAACAGCTTAGAAAACATTTTAATTTCAGTATTTTTGGAGGAAAAGAGAACAATAATACCTCTACTAGACCAACAAACGCAACATCCATCATAGGAAAAGCTTCACAAACATCAAAAGTTTCCCTAGTAGTTCTTGATAACCAAATTTTTAGTAGGGTCAGTTGACCCCACTTGCCCTAACGTGTGCCCTCCCCTGGGTAAGTGGGGGTGGGGGTGGGTGTTGTTGGTATTGGTATTACGATAGATTTTGAATTATAAAGACATTTTGTGTTAGTTTAGGGAGTGGATTGTTGCTAGTAAATCCATTCTTGTAACAAAAGTTACAAAAACATGGCTAAAATGATAATAGTTTCTAATATTTGCACTTTCCAACTCATCATTTGTCAAAATATATTTCTCCCAATGTCGTAAACTTTCAACCAAACAACTTTTCTACTACTAACTTGAGCAACAAGCACCTTATTATATATCTAAACAATGGGTGTATAAATACACAGTCATATTTGCATCTATAAAATCCCAAAGTAAACACCTGTCATGTCCAAGTCCCAAAATATGTAGGATCGAATCACGTAGCAATGGCCAGCTAATACGACTCCGAAGAATATTCTAATATAATGTGCCTTCGAAACGTACTACATTGTCTAGTATGAACTCCAGTAAATATCTAGATCCTATCCACATATATGATAACAAGGAAAATAACCACTAAAATAACATGCTAACTCAACAAGAATGTATCGAGTTTGGCGGAGACAAATCCACTGCTTGTATACTAAGAAATAAATAAATGAAAGCGAAATGAATGATTCCATGCTCATGGAAAGTTTGAAGGAAGAATCTCGGTATCGTCTACGTAAATTATCGTTGCGTCAGGTCCTAGTCTGTACATCTATAGATAATCCTCGTCTATATTTGGAGAAAAGTCAAGGTCTTCAGCAGAATACAAGAAGTGGCATGCCCCAGAACCATAATATTGGAGAGCGGAGACGGAGCTAGGACAACTACGTATATCATAGTACACCGATACCCCGAGATATAGTCATGGTTGTATAAGACATTAGGGTTATTGTACAATCCAATAGTCAATACTAGATCAAACAATCCTAGTATCTCAATCAAAAGTAAGCAATAAGATATAAGATCATTAGGAATAACATAATAAAGTGTCCCAAACTATAGATATATAGATGATAATGAAGCTAGTATATATATATACAAATCATGTTAGCCCATAAGCAAGGAATCAAGGTCCAAAATTGAGCTAAACACGTGCTCGGTGGCTCAATGCCCCTCTCGATAGATCCAATTCCACATGTGAGGCTGGGATAACAATAGTACATATAACTGGAAACCTTTCCTCCTAATGAATCTATGTAATCAATTTTATCATTAATTCCTGAGCATTTTTATTAGAACCCCTGACCGTGGGCATCCGGGAATCCTTTCTAGATATGAGGTTTCTTACACTAGAGAGAATACAAGTCTGGACAATAGCTTTAACAACCAAAATTAGAACTAAAGACATGCAAGCAACCACGTGCTATAACCAGTAAACTTGAGTGCACTACTATGAGCTACAACAAAGATCAGGATAGGAATTAGGAGTGTGCTACGATGAACCACTATCACAAATTAGGAATTAGTACATGATCAAGACATGACAAGTCAGGATAGCAACCTCGTGCTGTAATTAAGTCAGGAGTGCTCTACTATGAGCCATAATTTGAATCAATACATGACAGTTTAATACAATCAGGATAAGGTATTCCAGTACGTGACATGCAATCAATGTGTAATAGGGATACCCTCGTGCATCAGGCATGGTTACCGCCACAAGCAATCCAGACAATCGACAATCATGAGAAATTATGCATGAACAAAAGGCATTCAAGTAGGAAACATAAATAAACAAAAAATCAGAAAAATATGAAATCTGGGTATCAGAGCGGTATACCGATGATATACTGGGTCAAGCCAGCAAGTCTAGACGATAAGGAAAACAGTATACCTTTGGTATAATGTAGGGGTGAGCATTATTCAATTTTGATCCGAAAATTAAACCAAACCGAACTGAACCGAATAAGAGATTCGGTTCGGTTTGGAAAAAAAATTCGGTTCGGTTTCGATTTTAAAAATACTAAAATTTCTTTTTCGGTTTCAGTTTCGATTTTGGATTTCGGTTTCAATTTCGATTTTGGATTTTGATTTCAGTCCAAAATCAAAAATCGAATAAAATTTATACAGTTATGTAAATACCTTTATTCTATGCATATTATGTGATTAAAAATATCACATCCCAGTCCCAAAATACACGGAACTAGGCCACGTGGCAATGGCCAGCCAATACGTAATAAAGGACTTGTCCAATTTAATATAATCCTCAACTACGTACTTTGTTGTAACTAAAGAATAATATAGTCACAGGCATACTAAATCTCATCCACAAAATATAATGAACTAGTTTGAATACGAAATAGTCATATAATCAGAATATGTCAATACATAACCAAATAAGTCTAGAGTTGGTGGAGACAAATCCACTGCATAAATACATTAAAATAAAGTGCTGAAAGTAAGATAGATAGCGACAGACTCAAGTAGAAGTCTGCAACCATGGTGGTATCATACCAAAATCAAATGTACTCGTTTGGATACACCTCATCTGCCTCGTAGATAGCGTCAGGACCCGGCCCATAAACTTGCTCGTACTCCAGCTCAGCTAAACCTGGAAAGGAACCAGGTCCTCAGAGGGACATTACAAGATACATAGAAATATGCCACTAATGATATAAAAGTACTGCAATAAAATAAGGGTGTACCAAGCTAAGTGTAAATGTAATGAGAACCACATTCGACACATGAGCTGCTGGCCAAAATAGGATCAGCATAATTTTCGGGGGGAAACAGATGCCTACTACAACGTAGCATCGAAGACGTCAGAGGCAGAATCTATTACTAATATATCCTGGGTCATATCACCCTGTACTCCAACGGAGGTGACGGGTTACAAAAGAAAAAGTGTAGTCAGCCCATACGCCTAGTGAGTGTCCTCCCCGCCCGATGTTGTTGTATCTGTCGTGCACCACGACATGTCCAGCTCCTACTCCTGAGTCAAGATCAAGTCTCAAAATGCTGCTGTCACGCATCTAGATTGTACCAATATCCGGCTGGTACAAGAGTCTGCATCCACACATGAACCACTCCGTGTCATAAATGTATCAAGGTCATAGAGAGATTGGGGCACCTCTCAAATAAGGGGTTTGGCTTCTAAGTACTAAGTCACGCATAATCGGTCCAACACCGACTTGCACCCAAGTTATTCTTGGATGCGCAATATAGTTCAATCAGAAATAAATTAAATTAAATGCAGTTACAGTATTTAAAAATTGGAAACAATAGTGGCAAGATATACTTGCTTGGATCCCTGCGTCGAGAATGAAAGTCGGATCCTGAATCCAAGTCCAAGAAGTCTAAATAGTAAAATCAGATTTTTAAATTAGTTATTAAGTCTAAATCTTTATTTATACTCAGAAGCTTAAATATTTCTATTTAGTAATCCTGCTTAGGGTTTTACATGCATAAGTTTAAGGACTTTACCAACACACATAAATAGGGTGGTTGGGTGCTTTCCTTGTAAACATACGATCGAACACCACTCTTGGATAAAAATGACTTCCTTAAAGGGATAAAAAAATAGTAGGTTTGAAATATATACAAGTCTTAAAATATATTCAAATCTTAGCCTAACTCTAGTAGGTTGGAAAGAAAGGGCAGTTATCAGTTTAACCAAAACTACACTATACCTACACGGGTACCCATATGAGGGAAGGAGTATGCCTCTAAGCATTCCCGGTCTAAAGCAACTTAAAAGGATCTTTATGCAACCATAGGACCTACGGTTTTACTTGATATGCATAGCTCATGTGACACAGAACAAACCTATGCATCTTGAAGAACTCAGTAGGAAAAGAAAAAAATGATTCAAAGACACACCCATCTCTAGTGCAGCAACACTCATATTCTTCTAAATACCAAAATAAGGAACACATCATATATTTCTCCAAACACCCACTGATCTAGATAGGATATTAAACACATATTTTTTAACATTATCAAGAATAACATTTGCACATGACTTCCAACATAAACTTTCTTCCAAGCATATAGCAGGTGAATCTAGGCATTCCAAAACTAGGTTTGCAAGCACTCTAGCTATTCTTTCTTTCTATCCCATTATTTGTTCAGCACAATATAAACAGATATCGCACGAAAAGTGAGGTCGAACGCAACCGCTTGCTCGCCAGCGAGGTGATCGCCTGGGTTCGGAGGTGCTTTACGAGCCTTCGTCTCGAGTCATCACTATCGGAGCTCAACGCCGAGGGCTTGAACTGATGAAAGGGATAGTTTGGTGGGGTGATGCCAAGAGGCTAAGGCTTGCATCCGGAGGAGATTGAATCAAGGGTGGCGACTGTTAGTAGGTTGGTTTTAGGGTTAAGGAAGAAGATGATATTATATAGGATGGGAGAGAGGAATGAGATTGGCCCTTGGTCTATTTTTCGTACCCGAGCATAGTACCATGCGGCACACACCGCAAAAGCAACCGAGGAAGCTGCGTAGTCCTTTCCAAAAAACATGCTTGAGGGTTTGGTTGGAAGGAACGACCTAAGTATTGAACCACACTACCCGGCCTAAAAGCTTGATCCAAATGGGTTCTACGTTCATTGGTTGTAGGGAAAATATGGGGTTTGAGGCTCAAAGTTTGAACTAAACTTATCTATCCATGATATATAACATAGTTACCCAAGTAATAATGACTTGGTGATGACATTAGGATCCAGATTTTGGATGGAAGGCCAATATCAGTAGATGCTAGACTAAGGGTTCAACAAAACATTTACACTAAACTTAAATAAAGGTTAAACATATCGGATAAATATAAAATTATTTACATTTAACTATTAGGCTAATTATTACCATATGGCTATATATAGTATAAGTCACACATTAAAATGCTTAAATTAAATATATCGGATTAATATAAAATTTTCAATTTAAGGCACCATAATAGTCATAACAAAAATAATAATAATATTTATAAAAATAATAATAAAATAGAAGAGGGGGTTTACAAAAAATGTGTATATTTTGAAAACAAAAAACTATGTACATATTTTAAAATCCAACTTTAGACACAACTTTAAAATAAAATAAATGTGTGTATAAAATTATAACTTTTAATATAATTTAACCATGATTCCAACTTTGGATCCAATCTATTAAACAATAATAATAGTCCAACCGAACAAACCGAGTAATCGAATAGCTTATTCGATTCGGTTTAGTTCAGTTTCAATTTTTGCTAATTTCAGTTCGGTGCGTCACAGACTCCATGCATCTCTGGTCTCATGTGTTCCAAGCATTTCAGACTCCATGCGTTCCATGCGTCTCAGGCCCCATGCGTCCCATGCATCTCTGGCCCCATGCGTCCCAGACTTTATGTGTCTCATGCGTCTCTGGCCCCATGCGTCACATACTCTATGTGTTCCACGCGTCTCTGGCCCCATGAGTTCCAGATTTTATGCGTTTCATGCGTCACATACGTCCTAGACTCCTTCCGTCCAATGTGACAGGATTCCCTGAGACAAAATCTTTCTGTTATGACTGAAGTAATTCTCTCCAACTAAGTGCAAACCACGTGTCAAACTGACCAAGTCATGCAAACCAAAGACGAGAACCGCCCAGATCTTTAGCAACAACAAATCGTAAGAAACGTCCACCTGGCAGCTCGGCTTGGACTTGCTCCCACGGTTGGAACTACATCCTGTTAAAGATATACGTGTGGCAGCCTGCCCTTAGTATGCGGCTACAGTTGCAATCGTATTTTGTTGAAGGAGCCCCAACGACCACCAAACAGAAGCACATGCGACACCTATAGCCCATCAGCATGATGGCTATAAATAGGAGAAACTTAGACGTTCCAAAGGCTGGTTTTTTGCTTCAGAGACCATACCCCTCCAGGGAGCAATATACGTGCACACAAGCTCAAGGCGGAGAGAAGAGAAGAGAGCATCTCTCATCCCCTCGTCGGACTGTCAACGGAATAAGAGTCACTACAGTACTCGATCTCCATCGTTACATTACCTAGATCAAAAATATTGTACTTAGATTTTCTATCTAGAATTTCTTTGTACTTTTTGTTTGTTATTAAACAAAAGTTTTTCAAACTTACTTCAATGACAAACAAGATGGCGACTCTGGTGGAGACTTCCTTCCTCTGAGGAGAAGGTCATGACGCAGTCCGACGCGTCGAAGCTGGGTTCGACCCAGAGGATGCTGGTTGTACGCTTCGACCAGCAAGCCTTTGAGAAAATGCTCTCTGAGGGAGGCGCTTCTCCAAGGATGGCAAAGCTTATGAAGACCCGTAAGACATGGGTTGAAAAGGCCGTTGTGCCTCACCCAAATGTGGAGCATGCGCTCCTCGTCTCTCTCCCTGCCGCAAGGGACGCATATTATGCGTCCACACGAGCTGACGTCTTTCATGCGGCAGCCTCTTCTGACAAGGAAGGTGCTCAGCACTTGAGCTATGGCAGAGAAAAATACTACAATGCCAGGAGTTCGAGTGCTAAGACACGTTTCATGCGACCACGTCAAAGGCCGCAGAAGGAGGACTATGCGGCATCGGTCGGTAGCCACATCCAGATAGTCACATATGGCCAGGACAGCAACAGAAGTTTCGTCTTCGACCGAATCTCATACAGCGCTGACTCTATGCTCCATGCTGAGAATGGCGAAGATGTAGACTTGGACTCTTCATACTATGCACCGGCGCGTGCTAGGACAAAGAAGTCTAGGGTAATATGAGCTCGCCAAGCTCAAGTAATTACTCATTCGACCGATCGTCAGCTGACGCCGCTAACTGTAATGTGTGCCCCTAACGAAAAGTTATAAAAAATTGACCCATGGGTCCAGCCCACAGTGATAATTGGACAGGGTCTGTTTAAAGTGTCTTCCATTAACAACCTGGAAAAAATTCTTGTACGAACCCCAGGTCAGGAAGCAAAGTCAACACTTATGCACCCATGTGCTCGGTCTTGTCGGGCTCATAAGAAGGGTGCAAAGGTGAATCACCCTTGCTTGACTTGCGCAATATGACCAAAAACAAGCATAAATAGAGGGAATCAACTATGGCATATGAAGTATCCTCCCCAGGACATTATTGTGCCAGCATTATCATCAACTGCTAATGTAACAAAGTAGCAGTACCCACAAACAGGCAGTTGGTAATCCAGTAGCTGCAACCAAAGGCACCCACCCGGCGGTAACACGGAGAACATGTGCAAACACCAGAGGAAGAGGAGCTGTCCTTCGTCTTATGTTATTCTACTCAGAAGGACCCTACATAAGGGGAGATCGAAAGTCCAGCACCTTCAGTCCATCGCTCTAGGCCAGCAGGTCAAGAAGACGGGTCCAAGGAGGACAGGTAGTGAAACCCACGGAAGGTATTTTTTTGGGCACCTGCTCAAAGAAGAAGCTGTCAGCCACTAGGGGTAGTTCTTCCTCAGGACCCTTGGTGGCTACACAAGCTGGGGGTAGTAATCCCCCGGACCTCTATGACAATCCGGCATTCCGAGAAGACGGTGAATCCAAAGGAACATACGTTGAGATCCCTGGGGGTAGCCACCTTTGTCAAAAGGACACAGCTTCCTGCGCTGGGGGTAGTGTTCCCTCCAAGCCCAAAGATGATGCGGCACTACCAACTTTTTTGGATGACTAGTCACGGTAAGAGTCTGAGGCAAAAATTGTAACATATACCGTCTCATCTACTTCTCCCCATGTGAGAACCATATACATGGCAAGGGAGGACAACGAGGGCACCAACAATTGTAAACATTTCGATGTTCTGGAGGCAATGATGCACACCATGAGTGCAATAATGCAGACTTTAGCCAGGTAATATTGGAGATCAAGGCGAACATGGTCTGACAACCCTCGGGGCCCGCAGTAACTCTATAAGCCCGGGGTAGCAATCTTCCGGTGGTCTATACCAGTCCGTTATTCCGTGAGGACAGTAATTCCTAAAAAATAGACAATAACAGGTCTTGGGGTAGTCACCCTCGATAAGTCAGAGCAACATCCAAAGCTGGGGGTAGCATTCCCTCCGAGTCCGAAGACGATACAAAATTATAGTCTTCCATGAGGGTTGTGCAACTCAGGAATCAAAAGCCCCAAAGATAAAAGGGACTTTCTCCTTCGATGACGACGACGTCATTCAAATCTTCAATGTACTGATAAAGGGAAACAAACTTCGACTAGTACCAAAATATCAGATATCCTAAGGAGATAGACAAGGTTAATGACCCCAAGTACTATCACTACCACTGGTACGTCCATCATCCAACCAAAAACTTCTAAGTTGAAGAGGCGTATCCAGCAGCTGATCGATGCCAAGGAGCTCACCCTCGACTTCGAGGACAACACGGTCATTGCGAACATAGTGTCCCTCCAGTTTGGTGACTTTCCTATGACGGAGGCCCAGGACGGTGTTGTCCCGATCCCGAGGGAAATAATGAAGGTTGTCAATCTTCCACCAGCTCGCTGCCAAACAACCAGGTCAGTACCTCTCAGCACCCACGGGGCGAGGTCATGTGGGTTCACCCTGACATTGCTCAAGACCTGACACAGCAAGTAGCACCTTCAAAGACCTGGTCAAAAGAAAAGAAATGCAGGCCGTGCTGCATGATATTTTCCTCAAAAAATATAAATTGTAGACTTCGGATGCTCACCACAGCTCATCAAGTCTCCTTCTGCACAAAAGCCTAGCCTCTGACTCACTAACAATGGCGAGACAGTGATTCTTGACAAAATAAATCCCCAGCAGCATGTAGTATCCCTCTGCGTATTATGCATATACGTGCAGCAGGCGACGATCCTCGACGTAATAAGAAATCGTGCGCATGTGGCAGTGATCCTATGCGCATAATTCAGCCAACTCCTTCATGTGTATGCGATAATGTTCCTTTACACCTGACTTCCCATTTTTTACAAGCAAAAGTATTAGTAGTATCTGGTACAAAAAATGATAAGCTGCCACATTTTCATTATTATAGCCAACAGTCACTCCGTCTCATGCAGAAGTTGGACTATGATCTCTAGAAGGCTGAAGGTCTTAATTTTGGTAAAGGACGACGTATTCCTTTACAATACGACATCTATTACAACATCACTCGTAGTGGGATGTGATACAAAAGTGCTAGCATGCATCGTCGCTCTAGCAAGACTGTAGTCCATAAAGTTTGAGCTCCAGACTCTGTCAACAAATAAGAGCAGATCAGAACTCTTAATCGAGGACAGTGTATTCTCGAATCCACCCAGCACAGTGTTTCCTTAATCTGATGCTTTATCAAGGGTAGCGTCTCCTCGATTCAATAATGTATACATGCTCGCAAAGCTTAACCGAGACTTACCAATGATGCCGATCAAGGGCAAGTTCCTCAACAAGTACTATGTCTAAGCTAGTACTTCCCAGCAGATTAATTCAAAATGTACAGAGTTTATATTTTGTTATCCCTAGCAAGTACAAATGCTTAAGGAGATTTGTGTCCCTCCATGATTCCTTGCAAAATCTATTATCTGTGTTCAAGGGTCCTGAATACGCAACGGATAATAGATCCACAAAAAATTCTTCAGTAGAGCAGTTCTCTGGTCCAATAAAATATTCTCGTTGAGACCACCCAAACTTGATCCCTCCAGCAAAAAAGTGTGACCTCAAAGCCCAGTCGCTTGCAAGATATCTTATTTACGATCCCTAGTCTGGATCGAAAATGCTCCCCCAAGTAAGGTGGGATTACCCCAAGCAATAGTTTATGTCTGAGCTGTAATCCTGTCATTCTCCTCAGTATAGCAAATCTATCACCATAAGAAAATGGTCACGTCCACATTACCTCTGTCATGTTTTTCTTTGTCCCCATAGAACTTTATTTTACCATGTCCACATCACCTCTGCGTAAGATACTTCTAACTGAATTTCAATTTTCAGAACTTTACCATGTCCATATTACCTCTGAGTAACGTTCTACCTATCGACTTTCTACTATCACGTTTATATAACCACTGATAGTGACAGTCATTTCAGATTATTATCCGTACTTAAGGTACGCCACGGGTAATAAGTCTATAACTCAAGAATTTTCTATGTCCACATTACCTCTGAGCAAATATTCTTGTCTACCGTCACATCCATAATACCTCTGATAGTGTCAGTCGTTTTAACTTGTCATCCATACTTAGCTTTAAGTACGCCAAGGATGATAAGTGCACAAAAACTCCCCAGCAGAATTATTTTGCCAATCAAATCAAGATATTTCCTGACGATGATAAGCACACATTGTTCCGAATGCCGATAGGAGTATACTTCTACACAGTCATGCCCTTCGGTCAGAAGAATGCAGGTGCTATATACTAGCGATCTATGAGCACCATCTTTCGTGAACATCTATGCAAGACAATGGAGTGTTATATTGATGATATCGTTGTCAAGAGTTGCTCCCAAGATGATCACCTCCGAGACTTGAAGACTTTGTTTGACCTCATACATACGCTCTAGCTCAAGATGAATCCTACCAAATCCTTCCTAGGAGTCTCCAGCGGAAAATTTATGGATTTTGTTATAACTTTGAAGGGTATCAACGTAGACCCCGACAAGACTAAAGCAATCCTTGAACCTCGAAGAACTTCGTGGCCTTCAAGGAAGGCTAGCATACATCAGGAGGTTCATATCAAACCTCTCTGGACGTTGTCAGTCATTCACTCACCTCATGAAGAAGGGAGTCTCCTTTGTCTGGAACGAAGAATGCCAGCCCGCCTTCGACGATATCAAGGAGTATCTCATGAACCCTCCTAGTATTGGTGGCCCCCATTGTGGGAAGACCCTTCTTTCTATATGTAACAGATCACTCTCCCGGAGCTCTGCTAGCTCAGAAAAGTGATGCAGGTCACGAATAAGCCATCTACTACCTCAGCAGAATGATGGCCGACACAGAGCATAGATACAATCTCGTTAAGAAAGAGTGCCTCACTTTTGTCTTCGCCATTCAGAAGACTCAGCATTACGTAGCAGGATAAACCATCCATGTGATCTCGTGAGTTAATCCACTCAGGGTCCTTATGACTAAACCCGGAGCGCTCAACTATCGCCTAGCCACATGGGCAATACTGTTGTCGCTGTACGATATGATATTTGTCCTACAAAAGGCGGTCAAAGGCCAAGCATTGGCAGATTTTCTGGCAGCCCACCCTTTACCAAAAATCTCGAAGCTCTACGAGGAGATCCCAGACGAAGTAGCGGACTCAAACATGACCACAAGCGCAGAAGTCGATTTGTGGATGTTCTTCGACGGTGCTTCAAGAACAAGGCCCAAAGGCGATATTGTTTCTGGCGTCGGGATAGTACTGATTTTCCCACACAATCTGGTCATAAACCGCGCTTACTCTCACATAGAGCCTTGCTCCAACAATATGGCAGAGTACAATGTCCTCATCATTGGGCTCCAATTCGCTAAACAAGTGGGAGTAGACTACCTGGAAGCCTACGACGATTCTAAGATGATATTCAGTCACGTCCGAGGCGAATACGAGGTCCGGCACGAGGACTTAATTTCCTACCACTAAGCTGTGCTTGGAATAATCTCTACCTTCGAGGGGTTCTTCATAGAGCACGTTCCTCGACAATAAAACATTGAGGCTAACGCCCTGGCCAGCCTTCTACCTCCTTGGCAGTCCCGGTCAAAACCTATCAGCTGATCACAGTGGTCGGTCAAGAGCTGGTCTGCCGAAAAAATAATCTATGTCTGTACCTGAGCTACTCAGTAGAGACAAACATCGACTCCCAAGACTGGAGACTTCCATTCATCGACTACGCAGTCTATGGAATTCTCTCCGAGAACCAAAAAGAAGCCACTTCCATCAGAAGACGTTTCCTCCGGTTCTATTATGATACGGCTACCAAAATCTTGTATCATCATTCCTACGACGATCTTCTGCTATAATTTCTATCAAATATAGAAAAGAAGCAGGCTCTCTGTGAGGCTTATGATGGGATTTATGATGTCCATCAGCCCGAAACCAAGCTATAGGACCGTCTCCGGAGAATGGGTTACTATTGGCCGACAATGGTAGCAGAGGTTGTTGACTATGCAAGAAGTGCTAAGCGTGCCAAATCCACGCAGACTTTATCCACTAGCCCTCAGAATTTCTACACCCAACGATAGCATCTTGGCCATTTAAAGAATGGAGAATGGACATTATCAGGCCAATTAGTCTACCTTCTTCTAAGGGACATCGGTTCATCTTAGCTATCACCGACTACTTCTCCAAATGGATAAAAACTGTTCCACTTCCGGAAGTCAAGACCTCAAACGTGATCAGCTTTGTCAAGCATCACGTCATATACCGCTTTGACTTGCCACGGAGGATCATCCACGAAAATGGTCCACAATTTACAAGTTATATTTTTTACCGATTTTGTGATAAAAATTGAATTCAGAATGTAGCCTCGACTGCCTACAACCCAGCAGCAAATGGTCTGGCAGAAGCATTCAACAAGACTATCATAAAACTACTCAAGAAATATGTTTCATCCAATAAGCGTGACTAGAATGAGAAGCTGGGTGAATGTCTCTGGGCCTATAACACAATGGTCCGGACACCTACTGGCATCACTCCATTCTCTTTGGTTTACGGAAGCGAAGGGGTCCTCCCACTCGAGATTCAAATTCCCTCACTTCGAGTGGATCTCTCCAACCAGTTGACCGTTGACGACAATCACCGTTGACGGCTATAAGAGTTAGAAGCGCTCAACGAAAAATATCTCTTAGCTCAATAGCACATTGATCTGTACCAAGCGCGCCTCTCAGGAGCCTTCAACAAACGGGTCAAGAAGAGGACTTACCAAGTGGGTGATCTCGTCTTGATAGTAATAGGACCGATGGTTATGACCCACAAGACGGTCGATAAATTCTAACCTAAATGGGAGGGTCCGTTCATTCAGGAGTCCGTGTTCTCTAACGGCACCTACCGGCCCGCAAAACCCAATGGCAACTTGCTCATGATGTCTTCAAAAATTACTATGTCTAAGCTAGACTTGTACTCCCCTAACTATCAGATGGATAACCAAAATGTACAGTTTATATTCCTCGTTGTTCATCCCCAGCAAGTGTGAAAGCCATTATCGGTATTCAGAAATTCTGAATACGCAACAGATAGTAGATCCTCAAAAGATCCTAAATGGAGCCACCTTCAGGTTTATCCGCACTTTCGGGTAGACCTCTTAGAAATAGTTCGCTTGAGCATTAGTTCACGTCAACATCACCTCTGAACTACTATCCTAACCGTTCTCCCCAGTTGGGTTTGCCATGTCCTTCTTACCTCTGAGCAAACCTTTCTATATGACTATCGATTATCACGTCCATAATACCTCTAACATCGTTCATCATCTAAATTTATCACCCGTACTTAAGTCTAAGTACGCCAGTAGTGTTAAGTCCATAAAATCGATCACATCCATATCACCTCTGGCAGGACTTGTCTCAAACTTATTACTTGCACTCAGGTGCGCAAGAAGTAATGAGGCCACAAAATATATCATGTCCATATCACCTCTGATAGGGTTTTATTTCAAACTTATTATTTACACTCCAGTGTGCAAGAAGTAATAGGTCTACCAGAGATCCCCCCAGTGGGATGTCCTCACCAAAAGCAAATAGCTCATGTCCACATTACCTCTGAACTATGAGTTGCCCATGTTCCCCATCCAAAGAAAATAGCCATATCCATATTACCACTAGCTTATTTTCTTTTTCTTCCACAAAATACCATGATCGTACCTAACCTCTCGGTATGACTATCAATTAGCTCATATCCACGTTACCTCTAAGCTATCGTCCTTGCATTCTCCCCAGTAGAGTTTGCCATATCCTTCTTACCTCTGAGAAAACCTCTCTATATGATTATCGATTGTTATGTCCATAATACATCTGACATCGATCATCATCTAAACTTATCACCCGTACTTAACTCTAAGTACGCCACCGATGTTAAGTCCACAAAACCTGCCACATCCATATCACCTCTGGCAGGGCTTGTCTCGAACTTATTACTTGAACTCAGGTGTGCAAGAAGCAATAAGTCCACAAAACCTATCATATATGTCGAAGCATAAAAAATATGGGTCCAACAACCATACGCCCCAAAGTAAAGAGCAGAAGAGATCAGGCCGCAGAGCCACCCTATGGCCCAGAAAGACGACATCCGTGCATCACAATCAGCCAAAGCAGCTTTAGCCGTAGATGTACCTGACACGTCATCCTAGCAACAGGAACGTCTCTGACATGGAATCCTAACAAAAAGAATTTTATGAATGTCTCAAAAGACGTAAATACACTAAATGACAGAAGTCTCACGTCATCACAGAACTTCACTCTCGATGGATGTACAGCACCACGTGTACAGCATAACTAGCCCCATGCATCCCAGGTTCCATCTGGCCCCATACGTCTTTGGCCCCATGCATCCTAAACTCCATGCGGTCTTATACGTCTCTGGCCCCATGTGTCCCAGGTTCCATGCGGTCCCATGCGTCTCTGGTCCCATGTGTCCCAGACTCCATGTGACTCTATGCGTCTCTAGCCACATGTGTTTCAGTATTTATATCCATTATTTTCTCTTCTGGTTGGGCTCAGCTATGTGGAATATCCACTATGATGATGCCTCAAAGACAACATACAGCGAGATGTATGCTTTCTTGGTGGTGGGATCAATACATCTCCACCCTTTCTTTTGCTCATCATATCCAATACACTGCGCTACGCGCCTTCTTTTCTAACTTTGTCCTCAACTAGATGGGTACAAAGATGTAGCAAACGCACCCAAATGATTAAACAACTGGGATTAATTTACTTACGATACTTAGTTGACATTCATAAAAAGTATCTAATGAATTATAACTCTGTGAAGACCAAATCTTACTGTTACGACAAGAGTGATTATCTCCAACCAAGTGCGGACTATGTGTCAAGATGACCAAGTCACGCCCACAAAGGACAAGAACCACCCAGATCTTCAGCAACAGAAGATCCCAACAAGCGCCCACGTGACAACCTGGCCCACTTACGGTTACAGTTGTACCCTATTAAAGAGGCACACGTAGCACCCTCTAGCATCCATGCGGCCCAACATATGTGCGCCCAAGGATGATTATATTTGCCCGGGTGGCATGCCCAAAGGAGAGGGGAGAGGGGTAGCCCAACACAGAGAGAGAGCATATCGAGACGAGCAAAGAGAGAACATAAGCTTCCTCACCCTGCATCGGATCATCAACGGAGTAAAGGAGCCGCCACAGCGCTCTTTGTCCATCGTCACACCCCAGATCAAAATATTATACATAGATAATTATGTTTAGGTTCTTTGTACTCTTTTTTCGTTCCTTAAATACAAAGTTTGCAAGAACTCATTTAATGGCGAACAAGATGGCGACTCTGTTGGGGACCTTTTTCTCCTCTGATAAGAAAGTTGTGACGCAATCTGACGGAGCCAAGCTCGGATCAACTCAAAGAATGCTAGTGGTCTGCTTTGACCAGCAGGATTTCGAGGAGATGGTCTCAGAGGAAAGCTCTAGTCCTTCTCCAAGGCTAGCAAATCCTAAGAAGACCCGCAGGACGTGGGTTGCAAAGGCCAATGTACCTCACCAACTACAGAGCATGTGCTCCCCGTCTCTCTCTCTGCCACAGGGACCACACATCATCTACTACTTATGCGGCAGCCCCTTCCAACAAGAAGGGTGCTCAGCACCAGAAGACCCACAGGACGTGGGTTGCAAAGGCCACTGCATCTCACCCAACTGTGGAGCATGTGCTCCCTCTCTCTCTCTCTCTCTGAGACTGAAGACGCACAATATATGTCCACTCTGGCTGTTCCCGCTCATGTGACCTCCTGTCCAGAAAGGAGAATGCTCAGCACCCGAACTCTGACAGAGAAAAATAATACGATGCCAAGGGATCCAGGGTTGATGCACAGCCCATGCGGCCACAACGAAGGATTAGAGAAGAAAGCAGTATGCGACTTCCAGCTCAGCCGCATGCGTCTCTAACACCCCCAAAAGCACTTTATTTAACATAATCTCGTATGGCCGTGTTCCCATGCGCCGCTTCGAGGAAAATTAAAACTTGGACTCTTCGTACTACACGCCTGCGCGTGCTAAGTCGAAGAAGTCTAGGGCAGTACGAGCTCGTCAAGCTCAAGCAATTGTCCATTTGGCTATCCGTCAGCGGGCACCACTAACCGTTATACTGGTCACTGATGGAAAGTTATATAATACCACTCCGTACTTCCAGCCCGCAGCGACAAATCGGCAGGGTCCATCTCAAAAGTCTTCCACTGAAGGTCTGAGAAAAGTTCTTGTATGAACTCTAGATCAGGGAGCAAAAGTAATACCTACACACCCATATGCTCGGTCTACCCGGGCTCATAACAAGGGTTTAAAGGTAGACCAGACCTCGCTTGATTTGCACAACGTGATCAACCACAAGCGCAAAGAGAGGAAAGCAACCATGGTATGTGAGGTGTCCCTTCCAGGATACCCCTATGCCAACATCATTATCAACTGCTGTAGTGCTAAAGCAGCAGTGCCAACAAACAGGAAATCGGTATTCCAACGAATGCATCGGAAGACATAGCCAGCGTGTCATGTCCCGTACCTAAAATTTGGGCACGAGTGCCTGGGTACGTCCAGCCTACGCTGCAGCATCAGCAGTAGAATGCTGTCTAGGTCATGATACTAACTAATCAATCTCTTACGGATATCCAACTCCATAAGAAGACACAGATATCACAATATAATATGGAATACTCAATCACAGAAACTAAAGCACGATGAATATCGAAGAAAATAACGAAATACAAGACAAGTCTAAACAACAATAAATAGTCTAACCTGCAATCAATAACATCTAAATCTCCAAGTATGCTGGAAACAAGTCCTTTAAGTCGTAGTCTGGAAAAAATATCCAGTCAGGATTGGAACGAAGTACATTTCTAACAGCAGTTCCATATATATTGACAAAAACTAAAATACAGTGTAAAGAAATACAAGATGGATATATGTACTGAAAATAAGGGATACTGGTGAGCATGAATATACTGGAAATAGAAATACTGGAGCATATGTCATCATCAATGGTACTAGCAATGAACAAGAATACAAGTGCACACTAGAACAATGAACTGGAATATCAGTGGATGCTAGAACAATAACTAGAATATCAGTAATGCTAGCTCAATATACTAGAGGTACATGTCAAGAACATCTAGCTAAGTGTGTAAAACATTAGCATATCATTTGATCGTCTTGGGACTGATCGGGCTTGCTATGTATGACTAGCTATGATTCATGTAAGGTCAGGCTAACCATCCGGATAGCTATGATGCAAGCAATAGTCAGGCTAATCATACATAACAGGCTATGAGGCATGTAATGGTCAGGCTGCACCGACGTGAGGTGTGGGTGAGCTATGATGCAAGTAGAGTTGGATATGATCACATAAGCTACTAATATTTTCTCGTTCCCCAGCTAGCACGATGGATCCCAATCACGACTCCTCGTGACAGGTCTCGATGATGCCAACTCATGTATACAACAGTGTCAGAATCATGTACGCTATACAACTAGAATTATAAAGATAATCAACATAATGGAAACTGTCAAAGAATGTACTCGCCTGGGGTCCTGCTGCTGGTATGAATCAGAGTTCAAGCCACAGTCCAAATAGCCTATGTATTATAATTTTACCATGTCAAAAGATAATTTATTTTAATTTATTTAATTCTGGAATAATTACTCTAAAATCTTATTTTAATCTTATTATTCTGATTTTTAGGTTAATTCCTAAATTTTATCCAAAGGAACTAAATTTTATCAACTCGAGACTCATGACACGCAAATCGAGACGATCTGTTGACCAAAAAGTCAACCGACACAAACTCAACTTTTATGCATGATTTCCTATATATTTCAGCATTAAAAATATTCTAGAATTTATGGCTCGTCCGAATTCAAATTCATTTGAAAATTATTGCACATACAAATTTTGTATTGTTCAATGGTGGTTAATTTCTAACCTAGAAGTTCTATAGAATTAAAAGTATAGATATACTTCGAATTAAATTCTGGTAAAAGCATATGTCAATGATCTCGACATTAGCTTTCCAAAACTTTAAACGGTTCATGATTCTGATTCCTGGTTCTCCCGAAATCGCGAAAACATCGAGACGTATCTATTTTTGGACATGCTATGCTCTACGAATTTTTCAGAATTTAATATTCAAATTTTTTTTTAAAAATTTATATATTCAGAAAGCTAACCTCAATACGGTTCTAATGCAAAAAAATAGGACACGTTTAGAGTCCGAAGCTATGAGTAATGGCTTCTGGAAGATGAAGGAATCCTAAATGACAATTCTCCAAAATCTCTCTCTCTAAAATAATGGAATAATTAAGGTTATTATATATATATATATATATATATATATATATATATATATATATATATATATATATATATATATATATATATGCGCTGACATACGGCTGAATGATAAATATAGGATGACACGTGTCAGAATCTGATTGGGTGATTTTATTTATATTATTTATTTTTGATTTGCTTTTATCAAAACATTATTTAAGTCATTTTAAATCTAAATAACGCAAAATAAACATTAAAAATAATCATAAAAATCTGAAAAAAAATATAAAAATATATTTTTAACCTAAAAATCCTAGAAAAATACTTGGGATAATTTTATGTTCATAGGTTTCCTACTATAATTAGGAGAAGCTCTAAAAATTAGTTTTACCTATTTAAATAAAAATAAATATTTAAAATATTCCAAAAATTCTGAAATAATTTCAGAAAATATATAATAATATTATAAACACTAGAAAATTTTGTGGATTGATTCTATATTCTTGGTCTTTCACAATAAATTATAGAAGTCCTCAAAATTAGTTATTAGCCTAAATAACTTCCAATAAATATTAAAATTACTCAAAAAATTCTCAGAAAATTCTAGAAAATATATTTGATTATTTAGAACCTAAAATAAAATTTTAAATATTTTTAATTATGTTTGGCACTAAAATAAATTCCTAAAAGTCCTAAAAATTTATTGTTACTAGTTTTTAATTAACCAAAAATTGTGAAAATTTTTAATAGCCCCAAATTAACCTAATAACAACATTTAAGCAAGAATTTCAGGATACGGAGATTACAAGTCTATCCACCTTCAAAAATTTCGTCCTCAAAATTTAAAATTCTCAATAGTTTTTTATTTTATCAAACCATATAATCATGAAGTAAATCCATATTGTTATTTCACAATCTTCAAAATTCTATAAATATCATGTTCCTGAAAATCTTCAAATTTGAAATCAAATTCCATTCTTATCACAATCTTCTCCAAAACTGAATATAAAAATTTAATATTTAATCCTCTAATTTAAATCCAATCAATGCATATTAAAAAAAATCTCATCCAAAAAGTTTAAATTTCAAACAATAATCCATTAATCATCTTAATCCTCTAATTTAAGTCCAATCGATGCGTATTTATAAAATTTAAATTTTCATCCGAAAAATTTGAATTCAACACTAATCCATTAGTGATCTTATTCCTCGATTCTTTTTCCACATAATACTCAAACAATGTAATACTTACGAAGTCTTCAAATACAATATTCAAAATAATTTTTAAATTTATACCTTGTAGTCAAATAAATATAATGATAATCTTCTTAAATTCCTCAAATTTTAATGACAAATTCAATCATATCATAATCTTCATAAAAATTAATGATCTAACAAAATCGTCAATTCTGCCATATTGAATTCTCAACTCTTTATTTAAATTAATGCTTATCCTCGAAATTTAAGGCACATTGTCTCTCTTTGTCAAATCATAACCTCTTCATTAATCTTCACTACAGTCAAACCCCCAACAGTCAAAATCTATAAAAAATCATACCTACAATCATACAACATACAATCTAGAGAAAACATGCATGGTTATGGTCTCTTTTGTCATGGTATTATAGTCTCTATCATGGTGTACTACTAACTACATTCTAGCAAGAAGATCATTTATACAAACTACGGTACAAAGAAATTAATCAATCAATCAAACAAACGAAAAAGGAACAGAAGGAAAGAACAGAACATAGCCTTCTAACCCATTACTTGGACATCTTCAACCTCTAATATACACTTAACTCTGGCATATTCATTCACAAATTCCTATCCCTATACACTGATATCCGTATAAACTAATCACTAGTCCACAAGATTTCTATGGATACATCCACATGGCGCACACATGTCTATTAATACCAAAAACTGCTACCAAAAATCTCTAACACAACCATAGGTCAATTGCATCCAAGTTTAATACCTCTATCCCTTTAGGTACCACTGTTTCTACTACAAGCACACCCACTGTTATCTTTCTTACCTACTACAATTGTTTATACTCCTTCTAATACAACTCTAGATGGACACCCAAGTCTGTTTGTAGTGCCATCTCAAGCATTCTCAAGCCAATAGATCCTTACACATGCACACCAACCACTCATATACTAATATACATTTCTTACCCACCATAAAATTTTATCCTCAAATAAAATCCTCAAAATTTAACTTCTTGAACAATTTAAAATAAAATGTATATACTTTCCTCAAAAGTTAAATATTCAAATATTGAAATAAAATTTTAATCACTTCCAAAAATCTGTGTAGCTTTAAATATGTTTATTGAATTGGATTTGAATCCTCAAAATTTTTAATAACATAAAATCTCAACTCCTCAAAATTCTTAAAAGTTGAAATTTATTTTCAATCTTCAAATTATAAATTTAAATCCACATCTATCTAAGTATACATAAATACTCACAGTCTCTAATACTCAAGGTACACACAAATACACCAATTGTCTACAACCTCAACTATGTACTGAATATTGCACTGCTTGGATTACTTGCACTATTACTTCCAATGATTTTCTATCCATATTAACTGATACATCAATCTAATATCATCACACGAGGTACTTACTATTATTAGCACATTTCTCAACTAATCCTTGATATAGAAACACTAGCACTCTTGGTATGATAACACTAGCTTCATTATTAGATCACCTGATCACACTCACTAGAACCCATGATCACTTGCACTAGTTATTAACTTCTATAAAGCACATGCTTCACTTCACTCCCAAAGGCAGACATATGGTTCCATATCTCTATTGAATTATAAGTATCTCCCCTTAACCTTTTACAGACTGATACACTAATCAGTGATACACTTCATACCTTCCATTACCAATCTTGATATTTCTCAACCCATGACACACCATTAGAATTTTCTAATCCTCATGCTTCCACTTTCATAAACTCCCACACTGACACTCATCACCCACTGTGTATCCTGTACATAATTTCTAGACACTCTTCCATTTTTGTTTTAAACACATCACTTGCCTCAATATCAGGTGATACATCCATCATTAGTCCTATATCGGTACACTCAGATCAAATAATATCAAAGCCCTACTTTTATCTGTAACACAAGTCTTACTACTTAGCACAATATATTCTTATTCTCTCACACTCTCTTATCCACTTATGGGTATCCTCCTACTATGGCACACTCATTAATTTTCTTTATGCATATTCATTTCTTTACTTTTGACACTCCCAAGTATCAACCATCAAATTGAATATCATGCTCCATTAATTTTTTAATACAATTTCCTTGATAATTAATTGCTTACATGGATCATCCAACTACATGAATTCATGATTATCCAGGACTGGCATGCTGACTCTGATACTAACTCCTGGAACCATCACTAATACTCTTTACTCCCCCTTCTACCTATAGTACCAATACTAACTATAATGGCACCTATTATAGAACTATTGCTACAAGGTTCTATGCTACGGGTTAACTCTAGATCGACTACTGCTCACATATCCAACCAAGAAACACTTACAAACTCACAAGTCATACTCAGTCAACACTGATACAAGACACATACCTAATTGTAAGTCACCAATTATCACACTAACAAGGATCCTTAAAGAAATAAAGCTCAAAAAGGAACTGGACTAAGGACTGAAGGTATCACTACTGCTAGCAAAGGAGTGATGGAACAAAGTCCTATAATAACAGAAGTAGATAAGTATTGAGATGATACTTTAAAAACCAATTTAAGATACAACCTGATAATCATATACGTCTGTCCAAAATTATGACACTCAGAATCCTCGCCATGCCAGTAAGCATAGCTGCGATAAACGATAGATTCCATAACTAAGGTATGCAACTCTATAATCATGTCATCTAGAATCCTCGTCACGCCAACCGGTATGGCTGTGAGAAACTCTAGATTTCATAACTAAGATATGTACATCCAAGGTCAGGTTCCTACGTTTTCGTCATGACAGCTAACGTGGCTGCGATAAACTCTAGGTTCCATAACCAAAGTAGACGTTTTAACTTTCTCACTGTCCTCATCAACATATGTTATCAGATGATACCGTAAATTTTGGTCCATAAAGTTTATCTTGATATGAAATCAAAACTCAACAATAATACCAACAATTAAATTTAACAACTGATCAACAAGAATCAAGTTCAAATAGTGAGAATGGACAGAAACAAGGGAAAGATTTAAATTGGAAATTATAATAAGATTCTCAAGGGTCGTCCTAGGAATCTCTTAAAAATTTGTGATTGAGTATCCTCTCTCATTCTAGTATCCTATGTCCTATATCCTATCGCAGGCACGCAGTAGTACAACTAAGACATCGCACTACTTTCGAAGCATGATCTGCATGGGCTACCACTAAAAATGTGTCATGACCCACACCCGAAATTTGGGCACGAGTGCGTGGGTACATCCAGCCTATGCCGCAGTATCGGCGGTAGAACACAGTCTAGGTCATGATACTATCTAATCAATCTCTCACGAATATCCAACTCTATAAGGAGACATAGATATCACAATATAATATAGAATACTCAATCACAGAAACTAAAGCATGATGAATATCGAAGAAAATAACGAAATACAAGACATGTCTAAACAATAATAAATAGTCTAATCTGCAATCAATAACATCCAAATCTTCAAGTATGATGGAAACAAGTCCTCTAAGTCGTAGTCTGGAAAAAATATCCAGTCAGGATTGGAACGAAGTACATTTCTAACAGCAGTTCCATGTATATTGACAAAAACTATAATACAGTGTAAAGAAATACAAGATGGATATATATACTGGAAATAAGGGATACTGGTGAGCATGAATATACTGGAAATAGAAATACTGGAGGATATGTCATCATCAATGGTACTAGCAATGAACAAGAATACAAGTGCACGCTAGAACAATGAACTGGAATATCAGTTGATGCTAGAACAAAAACTAGAATATAAGGAATGCTAGATCAATATACTAGAGGTACATGTCAAGAACATCTAGCTAAGTGTGTAAAACATTAGCATATCATGTGATCGGCTTGGGACTGATCGGGCTTGCTATGTATGACTAGCTATGATTGATGTAAGGTCAGGCTAACCATCCGGATAGCTATGATGCAAGCAATAGTCAGGCTAATCATACATAACAGGCTATGAGACATGTAATGGTCAAGCTGCACCGACGTGAGGTGTGGATGAGCTATGATGCAAGTAGAGTTGGGTATGATCACATAAGCTACTAATATTTTCCTGTTCCCCAGCTAGCACGATGGATCCCAATCACGACTCCTCGTGAAAGGTCTCGATGATGCCAACTCGTGTATACAACAGTGTCAGAATCATGTACGCTATACAACTAGAATTATAGAGATAATCAATATAATGGAAACTGTCAGAGAATATACTCGCTTGGGGTTCTGCTGCTGGTATGAATCAGAGTCCAAGTCACAGTCCAAATAGCCTATGTATTACAATTTTACCATGTCAAAAGATAATTTATTTTAATTTATTTAATTCTAGAATAATTATTCTAAAATCTTATTTTAATCTTATTATTTTGATTTTTAGTTTATTCCAAAATTTTGTCCAAAGGAACTAAATTTTATCAACTCGAGACTCATGGCACATAAATCGAGGCGATCTGTTGACCAAAAAGTCAACCGACACAAACTCAACTTTAATGCATGATTTTCTGTTGATTTTAGCATCAAAAACATGCTAGAATTTATGGCTCGTCCGAATTCAAATTCGTTTGAAAATTATTGCACATATAAATTTTGTATTGTACAACGGTGGTTAATTTCTAACCTAGAAGTTCTACAGAATTAACATTATATAAATACTTCCAATTAAATTCTAGGAAAAACATATTTCAATGATCTCGACATTAACTTTTCGAAACTTTAAACGTTTCATGATTATGATTTCTGGTTCTCAAGAAATCGCAAAAACATCGAGACGTGTCTATTTTCGGACATGCTGTGCTCTACGAATTTTTTAGAATTTAATATTCAAAATTTTGTAAAATAATTTATATATTCAGAAATCTAACCTCAATACGGTTCTAATGCAAGAAACTAGGCCACGTTTGGAGTCTGGAGCTATGAGTAATGGTTTCTGGAAGATGAAGGAATCATAGATGACAATTCTCCAAAATCTCTCTCTAAAATAATGAAATAATTAAGGTTATTATATTATATTATACATACATACATATATATATATATATATATATATATATATATATATATATAGAGAGAGAGAGAGAGAGAGAGAATAAGGGAGGTGAGATGGCACCTCACTCTAAAAACAAGAGTGGCGGTGACGTGGCACAACCTCAATCACACATTTCATAATTGTCAATTTGCACTTAACCCCCTCCCCTCGTTTGTGTGGTTGAGATTGTGCCACGTCACCGCCACCTTTGTTTTTAGGGTGAGGTGCCATCTCACCTCCCTTATTCTCTCTCTCTCTCTCTCTCTCTCTCTCTCTATATATATATATATATATATATATATATATATATATATATATATATATATATATATTCGCTGACATGAGGCTGAATGATAAATATAGGATGACACGTGTCAAAATCTGATTGGGTGATTTTATTTATATTATTTGTTTTTTATTTGCCTTTATCAAAATATTATTTAAGTCGTTTTAAATCTAAATAACTCAAAATAAACATTAAAAATAATCATAAAAATCTGGAAAAAATACAAAAAATATATTTTGAACCTAAAAATCCTAAAAAAATACTTGGGATAATTTTATGTTCATAAGTTTCCTACTATAATTAGGAGAAGCTCTAAAAATTAGTTTTATCTATTTAAATAAAAATAAATATTAAAATATTCCAAAAATTTTGAAATAATTTCAGAAAATATATAATAATATTATAAACATTAGAAAATTTTGTGGATTGATTCTATATTCTTGGTCTTGCACAATAAATTCTAGAAGTCTTAAAAATTAGTTATTAGCCTAAATAACTCCCAATAAATATTAAAAATACTCAGAAAATTTTCAGAAAATTCTAGAAAATATATTTGATTATTTAGAACCTAAAATAAAAGTTTTAAATATTTTTAATTATGTTTGGCACTAAAATCAATTCTTAAAAGTCCTAAAAATTTATTGTTACTAGTTTTTAATTAACCAAAAATTGTGAAAAATTTTAATAGCCCCAAATTAACCTAATAACAATATTTAAGCAAGAATTTCAGGATACGGAGGTTACACGGCGAAACCCAAAAATAAGGGGCAAACAATAGAGGAGGAGGAACTACCATTCGCCTTATGTTACTCTACTCAGAAGGACCGTTCCACCGTGCGAGGAAGGAAGCCTAGCACCTCCAGTCCGTCACTCTCAACCAGCGTATCAAGAAGACGACTACCAGGAGGACCAGTAGTGGGGCCTGTGGAAGGTATTTTTCAAGATACCCGCTCGAAGAAAAATCTATCAGCCGTTAAGGATAGTTCTTCCTCAGGACCCCTGAAGGTTGCACAAGGTGGGTGTAGTGATCCCCCGGACCTACACAATAACCCGGCATTTCGAGAAGGTGGAGATTCCCAAGGAACAGACTCCGATGTCCCTGAGGGTGGCCACCCTCGTCAAGATGACATAGCCTCCTACGCTGGGGGTAGTACTCTCTCCAAATTTGAGGAGGAGGCAACGCCCGGCAAGAATCTGAGACAGAAAGTGTGACGTCCACTACCCCGTCCATCTCTCCCTATATGAGGACTGTATATATAACAGGGGACGATCACGAAGGCCCCAGCGACCGATATCGTCTCGAGGCTTTTGAGGCCATGATATAGACGGTGAGTTCATCAATGCAAGCTCTGACTTAGACAATACTGAAAATTAATGCAAATATGGCTTTCCAACCAGCAAGGCCTTCTGGACAAGAAAGCTTGGACCCTAGGACCAACGCGGACTCCAACGCAACCGCTCCGTCCATAGGCAAAAATCACCCTCTACCTGGTTCATCTGCCCCTTCTGCCTGAGATGAAGCTAGAGAAGCAATAAGGGAACTCCAGGCTCACCTAGATTCCATGGGCAGTCGGGACTCACTGCTCGAGGTCATGATACGACAATCATACCCCCGCAAGTGGAGGGATGTGTCGTACCCGTCCAAGTATAACCCTTTCAACTTGAACCCATTCAATGAAAAGACTTTCCTCCGTCAATACATGTGCTACTTGAGACTGCAACAAGGCACCTACCTCGCAGTGACGCACTCCTCACCAAGCTCTTTGTGGGAACATTGACCGGGGTAGCATTCGACTAATTTTATAACCTACAAGATAACTACATCTTGTCGTTTGACGACCTCAAGGGTCTTTTTCTTAAAAGATTCTATGACGGAGGAAGCGGCATGACGATGTCCTCCCTGATTGATTTTACCCAAAGGAAAAGGGTAACAAGTGCAGAAAATAAAAGTTGATTATATAAAGTATAAACTATCCATCATCCACAAATCATGGCAAATTATATAAGTACAGCTTGATACTTTAACTAACTAGGGTTATCATAGTCCTAATTAGTAACAATTATAATGCGATGCTAGAGTTCCTTCTGATCACATGCCCCTGTAGTCCGTCCAGAATATCTATACGCACAAACCGGCACCGGATACTCCTCAAGATAACTGTATGAATAACTGGGACGGCATGCAATCTAGAAAAATTCTAAGCCATGTACTAAGTGAATCTCTAGTTATTAACCACTAGCACTTTCTTGTATGAATCCGGGTGTGACATTCCGCATAATCTATCCTAGATATGATGCAACAAAACAAGTTCTAATAGTAATATAAACAGGTTTAATATATATTGCACATACGGACTCATGTAATCCACGATAACAACCAAGCCACGTGAAACCAAGTGAAGCCAGCTAAAGCTAAGTGAAGCCATGTCAATCCAGATAAAGCCAGGTAAAGCTATGTAAAATCAGGTAAAGCCATGTACAACCATGTGAAGCCATGTCCAACCAAATGAAACCAAGTCAAGCCATGTCTGATGAAGCCATGTAAAGTTATAACAAGTCAAGTCCAGTCAATCATGTCATCACGTGTAGCCGGGAAAAGCCGGGTGAAATTGAGTAAAGCCAAGTCAAGTCATTTGAAGCCATGTAAGTTTATGTTCAAATTCAGGTCAAGTCATCGCGTGTCCAAGAAAAAACCAGAAGTTTTAAAATAAAATTAAGAAAAACTAAGAATTCCTACAGAAAGTGCACGATCGGTATACTTTCGATACAGTCCAGTACACCGTCGGTACACCGGTCTAGAGATACGAAAAATACAGCAAGTTCTGGATTCCAACAAATTGGTATACCGTTATACTGTAGTATATCGTCAATATACTGTAGTATACCATCGGTATGTCATTCCAAGTAGGCAAAAAGTTACTAGAAAACAAAGTTCCACAAATTGGTATATCGTCAGCACCGCCCAGTACGTCCCCAGTACGTCGTCGGTATGCCAGCCAAAACAAATATCCTGAAGTCGATCAATAAAATATCGGCAGTATTGGTATACTGTCGATACACTGTATTACACCATCGGTATGCCGATAGGGTTCCGAAAAAAATTATCTAGAAATCAAGTCGGTCAAAATCGGTATAACATCGGTACACTGTAGTATACCGTCGATATGCCGATTTTCAAGAATAAACATGGTTAAGTCAAGTTTGATTTCCGGAACCCATATCAAATCCCAAAAATTACCAGAACCAAGTCTAACAAGAATTTAAGTCTAGGGTAAGTCTCATATCACAATATGGACTAAATCTCACGGTCACAACTCCGGTACATTTTTCGTTACCGAGTTACCAAAAAGGGACAAAACAAGATTCTACCAGACATCAAAATCGAGACGGTCACTAGGCTAGAAATTACGATATAAACAATAATAGTAAAACAAGTCTAAGCTAAAAAACAATAACCAAAGATCCAGGAAAGTAAATGACATAAAGTAAAAGAAGTTCACAAAATTGGCAAGGTGTACTTGCCTAACGCGAGCTCCCAGCCTAAACCTTCTAGTCCACCACCGATGGGGTTCAGAAACCACACTCCATGTCTCAAGACCACGCTTCCAAGCTCGAGAAAGAAATAAAGAAGAGAGGAGAGAGAAAGAGAAAGAAATAAATAAAATATCTCGAGTACTATTTATAGAGAAATATCTCAAAAATATCTCGAAAGTGAAACAAATATCTGTCGTGCAGTATACTATCGATTTACTGTAGTATACCATCGGTATACCGGTCAGGTAGTAAAGTTTCAATTTTGAGAATTTATGATCTTCCTCGAGATCTAATAAAATATAATAACTAGCACAAAAATATGTATATGCATAAAATATGAATATTGTGAGACGAGTCTCACAGATCCGGGTCCATCCCAGTCTCTAGCAGCGGATAAGTCCAAGTAGAAAGATACTCGCTTCGACAAACTACTGCGCAAAGACATAGCCTAGTGGCTGGAGAAGCCCTATAATTTTGACATTTTGGCCCAGCTCTCCAACACTCCAGCAAAGTTGTCTCTATTCACGCTTCTCCGACTCTCCAAAGACACTCGGGCTGCTCTTAGCGAGGCATTATAAAATGCTGTCATGCCCCAGTTCCAAAATACACGGGACCAGGCCACGTGGCAATAGCCAGCTGACACGTCTCCGAGGATATCCCAATTTAATGGATCCACGAAGAGTGCTACGCTGTCCTATAATACTAACATGTCCAATATCAGTCAATAACAGGTAATCTAATCTCATCCACAAAATAAACAGCAAGAAGTACTAAATAAACTGCTGGAAGATAAACACCAGTCTCAAGATATCATAGTACAACCAATAATGTCTGGTGGGGACAAACCCACTACTATGACGAAATAAAGTACTGAAATAAGATATAAAAGATAATGACTAGGGCATCGGCTCTAGATAATGATGCACCCAATATAGGCTGAAGGCCTACCAACTGGTCACGGGAACTCTGACGGCTGCACCTCTAACTCCTCCGCTGTAGCAAATCTCGTCTCCTGCCCGGGGCCGTATACTGTGGGGTAGTATGTCTCATCCAAATCTGGAAGGGAACCAGGTCCTCAGAGGGACGTAACAAGATACAGAGAGACATGCCATACATAAATACTGAATAAAGTAAATACAGTAAAGGGTGTGCTAACCAATCTACGTGAATGCAATGTGAGAACAACTTTGGTACGTATGAGTAGGTGTAGGCATAACGTCCATACCGTTCCGAAGAACGGGGAATCTGAATAATATAACGTCCCTACTGCTCCGAAGAACGGGGAATCTGCCAGTATATATATACGTCCATACCGCTCCGAAGAACGGGGAATCTGAATAAAAGGGGGCCATTGGATCCGTGGCTCCTCCGGATACTACGGATTCCAATGGTTGTATCCCATATGCCTACTAGTGGTCCTCCCCTCCCAATGTAAATACGCAAATTGAATACTCGACGTACATACCATGCAGCTACATGCCAGTCTCTACTAACATAAAATATAAACATGAATTACGTACTAACCGTGATGCATGTCACACGCACCGATAGCTAGTCGAATACGCGAACCCGCATCCCAACATAAATGTCACAGTGAAGTATGTAAAGTATCAGGTCTCGGAAGATGTCAGCGTATCCTCCAATGGGGTGAGTCTGCTAGTGACTATGTCAAGTATACTAAACTATCGACGCATCCGTCAATAGCACCCGAATCAATCTCGGACGTCCACAGTCATATGAAATAGAACATCAACTAACATACAACATATACAGCATTTAATTTAAACAGAAATATGGCAAGGTATCTTGTCTGAGTCCTCAAACTGTGAGTGCCAGAAGCCTGTTCCTGCAGTGTCTTCAGGCTGGTCCAATGGTCCTAAACACAAAACATAATATAACAACCTAATATCAGACACTAAGAAATACATAATTAATTATGACGTTGCTCATCGATATTGTTGTCGATTTACTGTTGACCGAATACAGCGTCACGTATGCACGTAGCTAGGGTGTACCCGTGTTCTGTCTTTGGTAAACGTGCACCTTGCAATAATAAATTATCGAGTTAAGGTTTGGCAACTACTTCTACTCTGCACGGAGATATGTCCTTGATTTCCTTGCTCAACATACTGGGTTTATGCCCAGGGTCCACGTGAAATACTGGTCCTTGATGACAGGTCTCATGATTAAGGTAATCGCTGGTTATTAGATGAGTTCTGACTCTTGCTAATCATCATACCGATTATATATATAATTTAGGATTAATTAAGTTGTGTTCAGAATACACTCTCAACGCGATGACACGATGCTTACATACGAACACGATACAAAGAGTATAGGCATTTACCTCGCTGGCTGGACGAGGTTCTTCTCGTCGCCTGGTCATCCTCCGGCGAATGGGAAATCTGACGTCGGCCGGCGAGCAGCGTCAGCGGCAGCTGCTGAAACAGCAAGAGCAGGGACCGCAGCAGCAGCAGCTGCTCCGGCAGCGGCATTGCTGGGTTGAGCCGCGCGGGGGTTGTCATTACCACATTTTCTAGGAAAGGGTATTTTAGTCTTTTTCTATTTAATTAAATATTGTGCATGGTAAATAATTAATTGTTGTATTATTTAATTATTGTTAGATGTTATTTAATTATTTAGACTTGTATTAGTGAACCCAACTAGTTTAGTTTGGACCCATGGACCAACATGAATTAATTAGTTAGACTTGGCCCATTTAGAAAGCCCATTATTAAGGAGATGGATTAAATTAATTAAATCATTAGACTAGAAGCTTCCTTCCTTAATTATATCTTCATGAGAGGCCCCAAGGGATATATTGGACATTTCATAATTGCTTGAGGAAGGGGTAGGGGCCGGCCTATTAAAAGAGGGGGGGAAATTCTCTCTCCTCTCATTTTTATTCCAAATCTAGATCTAGAATTTCCCACTACCAATTTCCTTTCATTCCCATTCCATTTTCCTACCAAATTCATTCTAATTCATTCCTAATTCACCATTAGAAAGTTGAGAAGCAAGGATCTACAAAGAGGAGCAAGGATCTACAATTAGGAAGTAATTTTATCTCAATTGGAGGTTTCATTGAAAATCCATCTCCAAATAGGTATAATTCAGTTTTTCCCCTTAAAATAGCTTCTAAATTTGAGATTTAATCATGTAAAATCAATCCATATGTATGTACTACCCATAGGACTTGGTTTTGTGTTCATAGGAGACCCATGGAGAAAGTTATGGTGCTTTTTGTGTCAATTTTGGGAGAATTTCGAAAATAACTTTTGTTGTGTGTGTCAATTGATCCTATAGATCACTTTGGCATATGTTTATGTGTTTGGGACTAGTGTCGTATCCACAATTGGGTACGTGTAGGTCGTATCCCAACAATTTGGTGATACGTGTTGTTTTGGGGGTTTTTCCTCCGACACGGGACTTTGTACATGTCGTATTTTGACACGGACACATAGATCTAGATTTGACACTTTGATTTGTTCATAAATAATATTTGTGACTTGCTTGTGTCCTTCGGGGTGCAATTGGTTGTGTGTTGGACTCGTGTCGCATGCGTATCCTAGATCTAGTGGGATACGGTGTGATACTCTCTATTTGTGGTGTGTTTATGTGTAGATCTAATTATTTGTGCTTTAATTCTTGAATTATAATTAAGTATATATATATATAGATGTTATATATTTATTATAGTATATTTATTATGATATTTATTGTAGTATAGATCTATGTATTATATGAGTACTAATATAATGTATAACTATATATGTAGCCTTCTTTTACATGCATTTATATATGTTGCAAATTATGTTAGTAATATAAATTATAAGAAAATATTTTATAAAATATATATATGTGTTTAAATAAGTAATTATATTAATTATAATTATTATATGATTATTTATATATAAATGGATGTATTTTTATTAAACATATATATGTATGTGTACTTTTAACCATGTTGAAATATGTACATTAGTACATAGGATGTGTATTATAGCTATTAGTATTTATTTATATATATGTGTAGGATTATATATATATATATATAAGTATATATTTATTTAATTGATTTATATATATATATATATATATATATATATATATATATATATATATATATATATATATATATATATATATATATATTTAATCTTTTGGCGACAGCGGATATTAATGACAGCTTCTGTCATTAATTTCCAAACAGCAACAGCAGCCGCTGTAGCATTATGGGGCATTTAATGACAGTTCTGTCATTAATTACAGCGGACGGGAATTTAAACAGCAGCAGCGACAGTCGTTAACTGTGACAGTTGAGAACTGTCACCAATAGGGTGACAGTAGTGCTTTTGCACAGCAAGAATGGCGACGGCGTTTCAGTGACAGTTTGAACTGTCACTGAAGGTCTGTTTACTGAAAAATCAGTATTTTTCCACACTATTTTCAGTGACAGTTAGGCAGTTTTAGTATATAGTTTATATATTATATTTATATATATATATATGTATATATATATGCATTTATTGTGAGATATAATACTAGTATTGTTATATTCTTAATTGTATCATATTAGTTTATATATTTTATTATGTATAAGGGTAAATACTATATCAAGGTATCTTGAGCATTACCTTGTGGAAACCAAGGTAAGTGGGATACTCAAGATACGGGGTTTGGGTATCGAGTTTGTGACTTTGTGTGGATACCAAGTTGGTTCAAAACCATGGTTAATAATTGTTGTAATTAATATTTTATATTATTATACTTTATTGTTGATATATAGGTATTGTGAGGTTTACCTTGGATTCACGTATCCGAAGATACGGTATCCTAATATTTTAGGTTGTGGTTCCTATGACTTAGATTTTAGTATTTTGATCCAAGATTTTGGTGCTAGACTTGTGCAACCTAGAAATAGATAGTTGGCCTTGGTTTGACCATAGTTGACCATAGTTGACTTTAGTTGACTTTAAAGTTGACCATAGTTGAATTTTGACTTAGAATTGACTTATTGATTTAGAAGTTGACTAGTTTAACTTATTCTTTTTTCGGGACCTTGTATTAATGTCGTATTCTATATCTAGGTCTTCGAGGCACCGAGTCAGACATCTGTGAGACTATTCATTGGACTTCAGGCGAGTACATTCTCTGATAGTTTCTCATTTATGATATCCTCTATGTTCACTGTATCTAGTGTAGATATCCATGTTCTCTTGACACTATGGTTACACAGATTGGTATATCCGGATCTCGTCATGAGATGTTATTCCTTGGTATATGGTGTATATGGTACAAGTATTGTTTCATTGGTTATCTTGTACATGTACAGACACCGATTCTCGGGAAGAGTCGCTATCTTCTTGGGGAATCTTGTGCCATAACATACCGTGGTTGGATCTATTATACCAGTCGGTGGTGTCACGCCCCAGTCCTAAAAATACGTAGGACTAGGACACGTAAGCATGCCAGCCGCATGGATATGGCAACTCCAATATATGGAAACCAAATCCACACGTACGTTGTAATATGAATATCAAGTCCACAAGTGGTATAAAATATATTACAAGTTACAGGGTATAATCTAAATCTCATCCGCGAAAATTAGATATAAATAATAACCAGCATCTATATAACTAGATCTCAACATAAATATCTAAGGATGATAGTTGGATGGAAATAAATCCACTACCAACTCGAATAGAAAAGTACAACACAACAAATACAATATAAGAATACCAGCTAGCGACCATGGGCTCGAAGAGAAGACATCCTCGCAACACAAGTAATCATCCAAATTTGCGCTCCTGCAATTACTCAAGAACAGATACACCTGACAGAGGACCAGGTCCTCAGAGGGACGTAACAAGATACAGAAAATACGAGCCAATTTGAATACAGTAAACATGCATATTACTTAAAAATAAATAAGTACGCTGTACAAGACCATCTATATGAATGCAAATGAGGACAACTTTTCGACGTATAGGCAAGGGTAGGCTACTCGATCTAATCCTCACAACTCATACGCTCGTCAGTGGACATCATCAGCCGACATACCTCTGGGGTAGCGACCCTCGGACTCCATCAATCGACATACCTCTGGGGTAGCGACCATCGGACACGACCACCATAGTGCGTGCTAGTTACTATGGTTTACCAAAGTGGTTAAAAGCCCATACGCCTAATGATTGTCCTCGATGATACTAAGTGCCATGTGTGTGTCAACATATCTAATATATAGTAATGACAGAAAGGAACTACACATGCAATAAATATACAAAAATGTAATAAATATACAGAAATATACTAAGCATACAAAATACTGTAAGCAATTTGGCAAGATATCTTGCCTGGGGTCCTGCTGCTGGTATGAATCAGAGTCCAAGTCACAGTCCAAATAGCCTATGTATTACAAATTTATCACGTCAAAAGATAATTTATTTAATTCTAGAATAATTACTCTAAAATCCTATTTTAATCTTATTATTCTGATTTTTATGTTAATTCCTAAATTTTGTCCAAAGAAACTGAATTTTATCAACTCGAGACTCATGGCACGCAAATCGAGGCGATCTGTTGACCGAAAAGTCAACCGACACAAACTCAACTTTTATGCATGATTTCTTGTAGATTTCAGCGTAAAAATATGCTGGAATTTACGGCTCGTCCGAATTCAAATTTGTTTGGGAATTATGGCACATACAAATTTTGTATTGTGCACCGATGGTTAAATTCTAACCTAGAAGTTCTACAGAATTAAAAGTATATAAATACTTCGAATTAAATTCAGAGAAAAATATATGTCAATGATCACGACATTAGATTTCCAAAACTTTAAACGGTTCATGATTCTGATTCCTGGTTCTCCCAGAATCGCGAAAATATTGAAACACATCTATTTTCGGACATGCTGTGCTCTACGAATTTTTCAGAATTTAATACTCATAATTTTATAAAATAAATTATATAATCAGAAATCTAACCTCAATATCTTTTTAACACAAGAAACTAGGCCTCGTTTGGAGTCCGGAGCTATGCGCAATGGCTTATGGAAGATGAAGGAACCCTAGATAGCAATTCTCCAAAATCTCTCTCTCTCTCTAAGATAATGGGATAATTAGGGTTATAATAATATATATATATAGGGATGTACCTGCAGCTGAATGGATATTTATAGGCTGACATGTGTCAGAATCTGATTGGATGGTTTTTGTTATATTATTTGTTTTTGATTTGCCTTTATCAAAATATTATTTAAGTCATTTTAAATCTAAATAACTCCAAATAAATATTAAAAATAATCATAAAAATCTGGAAAAATTACATAAAATATATTTTGAACCTATAAACCCTAAAAAAATATTTGGGACAATTTTATATTCATAAGTTTACTACTATAATTAGGAGAAGCTCTAAACATTAGTTTTATCCATTTAACTAAAAATAAATACTAACATTATTCCAAAAATTTGAAATAATTCCAGAAAATATATAATAATATTATAAACCCTAGAAAATAACGTGGGTCCATTCTATACTCCTGGACTTGCACAATAAATTCTACAAGTCCTAAAAATTAGTTATTAGTCTAAATAACTCCCAATAAATACTAAAAGTATTCAGAAAATTCCCAGAAAATTCTAGAAAATATATTTGACTATTTAGAACCTAAAATAAAATTTTAGAATATTTTTAATTAAGTTTGAATATAAAATAAATTCTTCAAAGTCCTAGAAAATTAGTGTTACTAGTTTTTAATTAACTAAAAATTATGGAAAAATCTCAATAATATAAAATAGCCTAAAAATAATTCTAAATAAATATTTATATAAGTAAATATACTAAAAAAATTTATTTTCTAATTAACTAAGAGAATGCTCTAAATAAATTCAACATCTATAATAAATATAATAATATAAAATATACACAAAATACCTATTTTGGGTGAGGGAGTTTACAATCTACCCAACTTAAAATAATTTCGTCCTCGAAATTAAAATAAGGCATAATTTGTTAAATCCTTCACTTTCGTATATAAGGTACATCAATCGCAATCTCTTCCAAAAATTTAAATAACAAAATCTATTCAAATCTATCGCGATCACTTCAAAATTAAGATAACCACTTTTAAATCAAAATTCAACCTGTCGTAATCTCTTCTCGATTTTTTTAAATAATCAACATTCAAATCTAACTCAAGTCTATATGACATCCCACATCAAAATTTATATCACCATTTCCAACTATCATAATCTCCTCTAGACTTTGAACAATAAACAATTCTAATCAAATCTTATTCCTATTCTCAAATTAAGAATTTTGTACTCTTCAAATATTTAAACTCAATTTACATCCTCAATATTTCAAATAGGTGACCCAACAATCAAAATTGAACTTTTAATTCAAATCATCAAATTGTAAAATTTAAATCTAATTCACCAATTGTTCAAGCCTAAAATTCTATATTTATCCTCAAAATTTAAATCGATGATTCATCCTTCAATATTCAAAATTTAAATCATGTGCTCAAAGTATAAATATTTGGTCCGCAATATCAAGATTTTAAAATTCGTTAAATCCTCATTATCTTAATCTTTCTTTTAAAATTTCTCAAAATTAAAATGACTTGAATCTCCCAATCTAATCTTACTTGATCACAATCTAAAAGAAATTCCTCTCAAGTTGGCAATGCACTGCTACCCAACTTAGAATTTACCCATCTATCACATAAGGCTATATACTTTAAGAAAAATATTCCTTAATTTATTTACTCATGTCATTCAATCCTCAAAACTTCAACGCCGATTATATCATATATGATATGTCCTTAATTACAAAAGAATAATCCTCAAGTATGTGATCGGCCTACAGGGTATATCTAGTACTCTCTGTGTATTAAACTTACACCAAGCACGAGGTTTCGTCTTTCCGAAATAAGGGAAGACGGAGACCAATAATAAAGAGTTCAAGGGTGAGGTAATAGAATAGAAGTATCGGGATCAAGGAGTTTAAGGAATTCAAATGAGAATTGTCAAAGATGTTGTGGATTAAAATCCTATTTTGGTAATTCTTTGTTCGCATGCTCGTATTAGTACAGTTATGTAACCGATACGATCCGCTCAGACATATCCAGGGGCAAGTATATTCGTCTACCAATCACTACATATCTCAATCCACGTAAAGTAGTATTACGAAGGGCGAATCAAGTGCACTAAGGTTAGCTAGACCTTAATACACTGATTCTGAAATGTATTAGTAGGCGTCCCCAATAATACATATCTCATGATCAAGCTCGATAAAAGAGTAAGCTTGCAAAACTAGGCTATAATAGCAGTATAAGTCAAGGTAGTGCAGCAAATATAAGTACGCTAGATGATGATGAAAGGAGGTACAAATTAATTCAAGTTCACAAAACAAAACAACTAAGCAACAATAATAAAAGACTCTACAATCCCTACAGTTATCATACAACCTCCTTGTCTATGTCGCTAGTCGACCAAATATGGGCAAGGACCTCTAACTTCTATTGTCTGAATAACCACTGTCGTCTTATGCTAGTATACAATTAATGTTGTTCAATCACACTTCAATAATAGGTCAAAAGACTATGTGATACTAGGTTGTGAGGTATACTACCCAACTTAAAATAATAAACTAATACTGTGACAGTCTTAAGGGTACCGTAGAATCTCCTGTTAAGGTCTTCGAGAAGGGGTCTTGGTACTTGTTAGGGTATCCTCTTATATTACATAGGTCATGGTCGTCTTAACTCTTAGTCATAGTGCAAGTGTCAATAGTAAGAATGGGACAGTTACTGGCCTCAAGGGAAAGGGAATATAACTCGTATTGAGGTGTGGTATAAGTTACGCGATTTAAAACTAAGGGATAAGCACCGGGTCTCAATCTACAAGAATAAGTTAACTATCAAGTTCTAACTACTAAGCACACAATTTCAAAATTCAAGATTATAACTATAATCCTAGCAAACTATGTGTCCTTAACAAAGAAATAAATTACTTGGCCTACTATCAGAAGTGTCAGGTGGCACGAGTTGAAAGATAAAGAAAAGAAGAATGTAATTTTGGTCGTCGCACAATTAGCGAACGCTATGGTCACAGGGGAACAATATATGAAAATAGAGGGGCTCTAGATAGCATCATGGTTTTCCAAGGGAAAGGGGTATGCTAGTCTCTGTGTTTGAGGTATGATTAGAAAAATATTCTATGCATTGCTCTTGGCTTTCTAAGGTACTGTATGCTTATCTCAAGACAAGAATCTAAATTTATGGTTCTCCAATACTCATCTAACGGCGTGGGTTAGGTTCAGTCCTAATATTCACTTTGGTTTTCTATTGGTTTCTCAATGCTAGGGGCAACCATAGTGGTAAACTTCTAACTAACTCTAGTAGTGTCTATACTACTCTCAAGTCCTCATAACACATCAGGGGTAATGGTAAACCAATTCTAGAGATAAGGAATTCTAGGGTTCACTAGACATCCTAAACTTAGTGGTGTGTCAGCACTCTAGTTGTACTCTTAATAGGAAGGTTACCCTACTTATCATCTAACAACAGGAACTTCTACATTCTAGGAGAGACTATACTAAAGGAACTATTATGGGAGTACAGGAATCAAGCAGAATGCAATTATTCAAATAGAATAGATTAGAAGAAAGATGAGTCATAGTCAATTGTGGATGAGATCCTATACTCTAGTCCTAGGTGCAAGCTTGTTCGGTACAGTAACGTAACCGAGACAATATGCTCTCGACCTGCATGGGCCACCACAAAAATATGTCACGCCCCAGTCCCAAAAATACGTAGGACTAGGACACGTAAGCATGCCAGCCGCATGGATATGGCAACTCCAATATATGGAAACCAAATCCACACGTATGTTGTAATATGAATATCAAGTCCACAAGTGGTATAAAATGTATCACAAGTCACAGGGTATAATCTAAATCTCATCCATAAAAATTAGATATAAATAATAACCAGCATCTACATAACTAGATCTCAACATAAATATCTAAGGATGATAGTTGGATGAAAACAAATCCACTACCAACTCGAATGGAAAAGTACAACACAACAAATACAATATAAGAATACCAGCTAACGACCATGGGCTCAAAGAGAAGACATCCTCGCAACACAAGTAATCATCCAAATCTGTGCTCCTGCAATTACTCAAGAACAGATACACCTAGCAGAGGACCAGGTCCTCAGAGGAACGTAACAAGATACAGAAAATACGAGCCAATTTGAATACAATAAACATGCATATTATTTGAAAATAAATAAGTACGCTGTACAAGACCATCTATATGAATGCAAATGAGGATAACTTTTTAACGTATGGGCAAGGGTAGGCTACTCGATCTAATCCTCACAACTCATACGCTCGTCATTGGACATCATCAGCCGACATACCTCTGGGGTAGCGACCCTCGGACTCCATCAATCGACATACCTCTGGGGTAGCGACCATCGGACACGACCACCATAGTGCGTGCTAGTTACTATGGTTTACCAGAGTGGTTAAAAGCCCATACGCCTAATGATTGTCCTCGATGATACTAAGTGTCATGTGTGTGTCAACATATCTAATATATAGTAATGACAGAAAGGAACTACACATGCAATAAATATACAGAAATGTAATAAATATACAGAAATATACTAAGCATGCAAAATACTGTAAGCAATTTGGCAAGGTATCTTGCCTGGGGTCCTGCTGCTGGTATGAATCAGAGTCCAAGTCACAGTCCAAATAGCCTATGTATTACAAATTTATCACGTCAAAAGATAATTTATTTTAATTTATTTAATTCTGGAATAATTACTCTAAAATCCTATTTTAATCTTATTATTCTGATTTTTATGTTAATTCCTAAATTTTGTCCAAAGAAACTGAATTTTATCAACTCGAGACTCATGGCACGCAAATCGAGGCGATCTGTTGACCGAAAAGTCAACCGACACAAACTCAACTTTCATGCATGATTTCCTATAGATTTCAGCGTAAGAAATATGCTGGAATTTATGGCTCATCCGAATTCAAATTTGTTTGGGAATTATGGCACATACAAATTTTGTATTGTGCACCGATGGTTAAATTCTAACCTAGAAGTTCTACAGAATTAAAAGTATATAAATACTTGAATTAAATTCTGGGAAAAACATATGTCAATGATCTCGACATTAGCTTTCCAAAACTTTAAACGGTTCATGATTCTGATTCCTGATTCTCCCGGAATCGCGAAAATATTGAAACACGTCTATTTTCGGACATACTGTGCTCTACGAATTTTCTAGAATTTAATACTCATAATTTTGTAAAATAAATTATATAATCAGAAAGCTAACCTCAATATCTTTCTAACTCAAGAAACTAGGCCTCGTTTGGAGTCCGGAGCTATGCGCAATAACTTGTGGAAGATGAAGGAACCCTAGATGGCAATTCTCCAAAATCTCTCTCTCTCTAAGATAATGGGATAATTAGGGTTATAATAATATATATATATATATAGGGATGTACCTGCGGCTGGATATTTATAGGCTGACATGTGTCAGAATCTGATTGGATGGTTTTTGTTATATTATTTGTTTTTGATTTGCCTTTATCAAAATATTATTTAAGTCATTTTAAATCTAAATAACTCCAAATAAATATTAAAAATAATCATAAAAATCTGGAAAAATTACATAAAATATATTTTGAACCTATAAACCCTAGAAAAATATTTGGGACAATTTTATATTCACAATTTTACTACTATAATTAGGAGAAGCTCTAAACATTAGTTTTATCCATTTAACTAAAAATAAATACTAACATTATTCTAAAATTTTGAAATAATTCCAGAAAATATATAATAATATTATAAACCCTAAAAAATAACATGGGTCCATTCTATATTTCTGGACTTGCACAATAAATTCTACAAGTCCTAAAAATTAGTTATTAGTCTAAATAACTCCCAATAAATACTAAAAGTATTCAGAAAATTCCCAAAAAATTCTAGAAAATATATTTGACTATTTAGAACCTAAAATAAAATTTTGGAATATTTTTAATTAAGTTTGAACATAAAATAAATTCTTTAAAGTCCTAAAAAATTAGTGTTACTAGTTTTTAATTAACTAAAAATTATGGAAAAATCTCAATAATCTAAAATAACCTAAAAATAATTATAAATAAATATTTATATAAGTAAATATACTAAAAAAATTTATTTTCTAATTAACTAAGAGAATACTCTAAATAAATTCAACATCTATAATAAATATAATAATATAAAATATACACAAAATACCTATTTTGGGTGAGGGAGTTTACAAGGGGTGGGGAGTATTAGTATAGATATGTGATCAATATCCCTATTGAATAAAGTACTGATTACTGAATAGTGTTGATCATGCACCGCACGTATGATTAGTCAGGCCGCATTGCATCTTGCCCAAGCCGATCACATGTTAAGCTAGGACTCACACACTTAGTCATTAGTATTCTTGTCTCATTGGCATATTGTTCATTGTTATATTTATTTCCAGTATTTCCTTATTGTATATATATCTCTTGTATCTATTGTGCATCTTGTTTATCCACAGCTATTTACTATTACATAGTTTTTATTATTAATAAGAACTGCTGTTAGAGATGTACTCTGCTCCTTTCCTGACTGGATATATTTTTCCAGATGACACTGAGGAGTGGTACCCTACCTATTATGGACCCCAGGATGTTGTGGGTTTAGATTCTGAGACCCTGACTCAAGAGGGACTTATCCCAACTGAGACAGTTGACCCTGGAGTTGTAGCTTCGTAGTATTCTTTGTACTGGATTTGTCTTCAGCTTATTTCTGTATTTCTTCAGACTCATTGATGTATTATTTTAGACTCATGAGTTATATTATGACTATTCTATTCTTATCTGATTCGTGTTCATTTCTATCTTAGTTCTATGATTGAGTATACTATCATTATTGGTGGTTCATTATATTGTTAGATAGATTATCTAGACAGCGTTCTACCGCCGATTCTGCGGCATAGGCTGGGCATTGTTTCCGACTAGTACCCTTACACCGGGTGCGGATCGTGACACATTTTTGGTGGTGGCCCATGCAGGTCTAGCTTCACAAAGTATGTGATGTCATGGTAGTGCGACAAAATTTAGTTGTACTACTGCGAGCCTGCGATAGGATATAGGATATAGGCTGAGATACTCAATCACACCTAGGAAAATTCTTTTGATTCAACTATTCTCCTTTGATATTGATACTTGATCTTTAAACTGTCCTTTCCTTGAATGTCTTACATCATGTGCTATATTGATCCTTATTCCGTCTTTTTATGAGACATACTCGGAGATACTTGCGGAGGCACGCAAGGTTGAGCGAAATTTGGGTTTGAAGACCAAGAGAGACCGTAATTCTTTTCTGGGGGCCAACGGCAGTGCAGTATCTGCCAAACGTCCTCATTTTTACTCCAGACCTTTCCAGCAGCCACAGCAGAACCAGACTCCAGCTAGAGTACCTTTTTACCAGGTACTTCAGCAGCAGAGACAGTTACAGCAATCTCCATGCAACTACTGCAAGAAGCTCGGTCACATCTGGGAAGTTTGCTGGTACTGAAGGGCATCAATCGAGGGAGTGTCCTTGTCGTACAGTTCAGGAAGAAGCTCCAGCTCCGAGGGCACAGACGAGACCACCTGCAGCACAGCCGAGGGGACCGCTTCCGACACAGCAGCAGCGTTTTGTCCAGCATCAGCAGCAAGGAGGTGCTCGGCAGGGACGAGCGTTTGCTATGACCGTCAAAGAGGAGGAACCCACCGGAGATGTCATCGTACATTCTATTCTTCTTGATTCTATTCCAGCCTTAGCTTTGTTTGATAGTGGTGCTTCCCATAGTTTTGTATCTGTTTCTTTTGCTCTAAAGCATGGTTTGGTAGCTGAGTCTTTGTTTAGGACTTGCAAGATCAAGACCGGGGGAGGCATTATCCTGGTTAATGATATTTGCAAGGACCGGAGAGTTACTCTGGGAGGCCGGGAGTTGAGTGCGTGTCTACTTGTAATGCCACTTCTGAGCTACGATATTGTACTCAAGATGGATTGGTTGAGTAGGCACCGTGCTAGCATAGATTGTAGAGGAGGTAGAGTTTTGTTTGGTCCGCCAGGAGAGCCAGAGTTTGAGTTTGCTAGAGGAGCTGCGGAGCAAGGCGAAGGCATTATTTGTGGAGCTATGGTGGAAGACAAGGAGTTGCCACATCCGTTGATAGTAGAGTTCTTGGATATGTTTCCTGAGGAATTGCCAGGATTGCCGCCAGATCGAGATGTTGAATTTTCTATAGACTTGGTGCCAGGTGCAGAACCAATTTTGCAGCATGTCTATAGAGTAAACAATAGTGAGCTGGTCGAGTTGAAGAAGCAGGTGGACGAATTACAGGATAAAGGGTTTATCAGATCGAGTTCTTCACCATGGGGAGCCCCGGTATTGTTTGTACCGAAGAAGGATGGATCGGTGCGCATGTGCATTGATTACAGGGCTTTGAATAATCTCACTATCAAGAATAAGTATCCTTTACCACGGATTGATGATATGTTTGATCAGTTGAGTGGTGCCAAGCTATTTTCTAAGATAGATTTGAGATCAGGCTACCAACAGGTGAAGGTGAAGCCGAAGAATATACCGAAGACTGCTTTTAGAACTCGGTATGGTCAGTACGAGTTTATGGTGATGCCGTTTGGTTTGACTAATGCACCGGCGGTATTTATGAACTTGATGAACAAAGTGTTCCACCAGTACCTTGACAAGTTTGTGGTGGTGTTCATCGACGACATACTCATATACTCGAGGACACCGGAGGAGCATGAGGAGCATTTGAGGATTGTGTTGGATGTGCTGAGGAAGAAGAAGCTGTATGGAAAGTTGTCCAAGTGTGAGTTATTCTTGGACAAGGTGGAGTTCTTAGGGCATGTTATGACTGTTGATGGTATTTCAGTGGATCCGAAGAAGATTTCAGCAGTAGAATCTTGGAAGACTCCGAGTTCGGTAGCAGAGATCAGGAGTTTCTTGGGATTGGCAGGCTATTACAGGAAGTTTGTGCAAGATTTTTCGAGGATTGCCGAGCCGATGATCAGACTCACAAGGAAGGATGTGGAGTTTGTTTGGACGGAGGATTGCCAGGTTATTTTTGAGGAGTTGAAGAAGAGGTTGACGTCTACTCCTATTTTGACGTTGCCATCAGGGTCCGGAGGCTTCACTATTTATAGTGATGCATCGGGAAAGGGTTTGGGTTGTGTTCTTCAGCAGCATGGGAAAGTGATTGCCTATGCATCCAGGCAATTGCGTCCTCATGAAAAGAACTATCCTACCCATGATTTGGAGTTGGCAGCCGTCATATTTACCCTAAAGTTGTGGAAACATTATTTGTACGGAGAGCGTGTGGAGATCTTCACAGACCACAAAAGCTTGAAGTACGTTTTCACGCAGAAGGAGTTGAACATGAGGCAGCGTCAGTGGTTGAAACTGATGAAGGATTTTGATATCTCTTTGCAATATCATCCTGGAAAAGCCAATGTAGTTGCCGATGCTTTGAGCAGGTATCCGGTAGCTATGTTCTTGACGCAGGATCGATATTTGTTGGAGGACTTGGAGAGCTTGAGCATTGAGGTGATTGTTCCTGGGTGTGTTATGCAGATGTGGGGATTACAAATATACTCAGATTTGATGGACAGGATCAAGGCAGCACAGTATGATAATATATCTCTGAGGAGTATCAGAGCTCAGGTGAGAGCAGGATTGGAAGATGATTTCACTATTGCAGAAGATGGATCTTTGAGACATGGAGTTAGATTGTGTGTGCCTAGTGGGGAGTTGCGAGAGGAGGTGTTGCAGGAAGCGCATCGCTCTCAGTATTCCATGCATCCAGGTACTAACAAGATGTATCGGGATATGCGAGAGAGTATGTGGTGGTATGGCATAAAGAGGGAAGTGGCATAGTGTGTATCCAGATGCTTAGTGTGCCAGCAGGTGAAAGCCGAGAGGCAGAGGCCAGGAGGTTTACTTCAGCCATTATCCATTCCAGAATGGAAGTGGGAACACATTACTATGGATTTTGTGTCCGGACTTCCACGATCTCCAGGAGGGAAAGACGCGATTTGGGTCATTATTGATAGGTTGACCAAGTCGGCCCATTTCTTACCTTTCAAGGTGGGTTTGTCTACGGAGAAGCTGGCAGAGATGTATGTGAGGCAGATCGTTAGGATACATGGAGTTCTCGTCAGCATAGTCTCAGATCAAGATAGTCGTTTTATTTCTTATTTTTGGAGGAGTTTGCAGGAGAGTTTGGGCACTCAGCTCAAGTTCAGTACTGCATATCATCCCCAGACAGATGGGCAGTCAGAGAGGACTATCCAGACTTTTGAGGATATGTTGCGCACTTGTGTACTAGATTTTGGGGGTTCTTGGGAGGACCATCTCCATTTGGTAGAGTTTGCTTATAACAATAGTTACCAGGCCAGTATAAAGATGTCACCTTTTGAAGCTCTATATGGTCGGAGGTGTCGTACTCCTTTGTCTTGGGACGATGTTGGAGAGAGAGTTTTGCTTGAGCCAGAGATGGTTGTGGATGCAGCAGAGAAGGTTCAGTTGATCAGAGACAGACTTCGAGTGACGCAGGACAGACAGCGGCATTGGGCCGATAGCCATCGGAGACCTTTGGAGTTCGAGGTATAGTTTAGATTTTGTTTGTGCTTGTTCTTGTTTGTTATAGATTAAGTTCTTAAGGTGTTATTTTGTTATAGGTGGGTAGTTTGGTGTTTCTGAGGATTTCTCCGACACGAGGCACGATTCGCTTCGGTGGAGGCGGAAAGCTTAGTCCGCGATTCATCGGACCTTTCACTATTCTAGAGAGGGTCGGTGCAGTTGCTTATAGACTAGACTTGCCACCTGCATTGGAGGGAGTACACAACGTGTTTCATGTGTCGCAGTTGAGACGATACGTGGCAGATCCTAGTCATGTATTGGATCACTCGAAGATAGAGGTGGGCCCTACTCTTAGCTATCCAGAGCAGCCAGTTGAGATTCTGGATCGGAGAGAGAAGGTGCTGAGGAACCAGACTATTCCTTTGGTGTGTGTCGCATGGAGGCATCACTCTCCTGGGGAGTCTACCTGGGAGAGAGAGGATAAAATGCGAGAGCGTTATCCATATTTGTTTGTACCTTGAGGTATGTTATTTTCTAGTTATGTTTTGTTCATTGTTATGTTCTTTCATAGTTAATTGTGATTCTTTAGTTCTGTTCTGTGATTTTCTGGGGGTAATTTTCATCTTTGAATTTCGAGGACAAAATTATTTTAAGGAGGGTAGACTTGTCACTACCATATTTTCTAGGAAAGGGTATTTTAGTCTTTTTCTATTTAAATAAATATTATGCTTGGTAAATAATTAATTGTTGTATTATTTAATTATTGTTAGATATTATTTAATTATTTTGGACTTATATTAGTGAACCCAACTAGTTTAGTTTGGACCCATGGACCAACATGAATTAATTAGTTAGACTTGGCACATTTAGAAAGCCCATTGTTAAGGAGATGGATTAAATTAATTAAATCATTAGACTAGAAGCTTTCTTCCTTAATTATTTCTTCATGAAAGGCCCCAAGGGGTATATTGGAAATTTTATAATTGCTTGAGGAAGGGGTAGGGGCTGGCCTATTAAAAGAGGAGGGAAAATTCTCTCTCCTCTTATTTTTATTCCAAATCTAGATCTAGAATTTTCCACTACCAATTTTCTTTCATTCCTATTCCATTTCTCTACCAAATTTATTCCAATTCCTTCCTAATTCACCATTAGAAAGTTGAGAAGCAAGGATCTAGAAGGAGGAAGCAAGGATCTACAAAGAGGAGCAAGGATCTACAATTTGGAAGCAATTTTATCTCAATTGGAGGTTTTATTGGGAATCCATCTCCCAATAGGTATAATTTAGTTTTTCTCCTTAAAATAGCTTTTAAATTTGAGATTTAATCATGTAAAATCAATCCATATGTATGTACTACCCATAGGACTTGGTTTTGTGTTCATAGGAGACCCATGAAGAAAGTTATGGTGCTTTTTGTGTCAATTTTGGGAGAATTCCGAAAATAACTTTTGTTGTGTGTGTCAATTGATCCTATAGATCACTTTGGCATATGTTTATGTGTTTGGGACTAGTGTCGTATCCACAATTGGGTACGTGTAGGTCGTATCCCAATAATTTGGTGATACGTGTTGTTTTGGGGGTTTTCCCTCCGATACGGAACTTGTACATGTCATATTTTGACACGGACACATAGATCTATATTTGACACTTTAATTTGTTCATAAATAATATTTTTGACTTGATTGTGTCCTTCGGGGTATAATTAGTTGTGTGTTGGACTCGTATCACATGCGTATCCTAGATCTAGTAGGATACAGTGTGATACTCTCAAGTTGTGGTGTGTTTATGTGTAGATCTAATTATTTGTGCTTTAATTCTTGAATTATAATTAAGTATATATATATATATGTTATATATTTATTATAGTGTATTTATTATGATATTTATTGTAGCATAGATCTATGTATTATATGAGTACTAATATAATGTATAAATATATATGTAGCTTTCTTTTACATGCATTTATATATGTTGCAAATTATGTTAGTAATATAAATTATATGAAAATGTTTATAAAATATATATATATATGTGTTTAAATAAGTAATTATATTAATTATAATTATTATATGATTATTTATATATAAATGGATGTATTTTTATTAAACATATATATGTATGTGTACTTTTAACCATGTTGAAATATGTACATTAGTACATAGGATGTGTATTATAGCTATTAGTATTTATTTATATATATGTGTAGGATTATATATATATAGAAGTATATATTTATTTAATTGATTTATATATATATATATTAATATATATATATATATATTATATATATATTTAATCTTTTGGCGACAGCGGATATTAATGACAGCTTCTGTCATTAATTTCCAAACAGCAGCAGCAGCCGCTGTAGCATTATGGGGCATTTAATGACAGTTCTGTCATTAATTGCAGCGGACGGGAATTTAAACAGCAGCAGCGACAGTCGTTAACTGTGACAGTTGAGAACTGTCACCAATAGGGTGACAGTAGTGCTTTTGCACAGTAGGAATGGCGACGGCGTTTCAGTAACAGTTTGAACTGTCACTGAAGGTCTGTTTACTGAAAAATCAGTGTTTTTCCACACTATTTTCAGTGACAGTTAGGCAGTTTTAGTATATAGTTTATATATTATATATATATATATATATATATATATATATATATATATATATATGTATATATATATGCATTTATTGTGAGATATAATACTAGTATTGTTATATTCTTAATTGTATAATATTAGTTTATATATTATATTATGTATAAGGGTAAATACTATATCAAGGTATCTTGAGCATTACCTTGTGGAAACTAAGGTAAGTGGGATACTCAAGATACGGGATTTGGGTATCGAGTTTGTGACTTTGTGTGGATACCAAGTTGGTTCAAAACCATGGTTCCTAATTGTTGTAATTAATATTCTATATTATTATACTTTATTGTCGATATATAGGTATTGTGAGGTTTACCTTGGATTTACGTATCCGAAGATACGGTATCCTAATATTTTAGGTTGTGGTTCCTATGACTTAGATTTTAGTATTTTGATCCAAGATTTTGGTGCTAGACTTGTGCAACCTAGAAATAGATAGTTGACCTTGGTTTGACCATAGTTGACCATAGTTGACCATAGTTGACTTTAGAGTTGACCATAGTTGAATTTTGACTTAGAATTGACTTATTGATTTAGAAGTTTACTAGTTTAACTTGTTCTCTTTTCGGGACCTTGTATTAATGTTGTATTCCATATCTAGGTCTTCGAGGCACCGAGTCAGACATCTGTGAGACTATTCATTGGACTTCAGGCGAGTACATTCTCTGATAGTTTCTCATTTATGATATCCTCTATGTTCACTGTATCTAGTGTAGATATCCATGTTCTCTTGACACTATGGTTACACGGATTGGTATATCCGGATCTCGTCATGAGATGTTATTCCTTGGTATATGGTGTATATGGTACAAGTATTGTTTCATTGGTTATCTTGTACATGTACAGACACCGATTCTCGGAAAGAGTCGCTATCTTCTTGGGGAATCTCGTGCCATAACATACCGTGGTTGGATCTATTATACCAGTCGGGGTGGGGAGTATTAGTATAGATATGTGATCAATATCCCTATTGAATAAAGTACTGATTACTGAATAGTGTTAATTATGCACCGCACGTATGATTACCCAGGCCGCATTGCATCTTGCCCAAGCCGATCACATGTTAAGCTAGTACTCACACACTTAGTCATTAGTATTCTTGTCTCATTGGCATATTATTCATTGTTGTATTTATTTCCAGTATTTTCTTATTGTATATATATCTCTTGTATCTATTGTGCATCTTGTTTATCCACAGCTATTTACTATTACATAGTTTTTATCATTAATAAGAACTGCTGTTAGAGATGTACTCTGCTCCTTTCCTGACTGGATATATTTTTCCAGATGACACTGAGGAGTGGTACCCTACCTATTATGGACCCCAGGATGTTGTGGGTTTAGATTCTGAGACCCTGGCTCAAGAGGGACTTATCCCAACTGAGACAGTTGACCCTGGAGTTATTGCTTCGTAGTATTCTTTGTACTAGATTTGTCTCCAGCTTATTTCTGTATTTCTTCAGACTCATTGATGTATTATTTTAGACTCATGAGTTGTATTGTGACTATTCTATTCTTATTTTATTCGTGCTCATTTCTATCTTAGTTCTGTGATTGAGTATACTATCATTATTGGTGGTTCATTATATTGTTAGATAGATTATCTAGACAGCATTCTACCGCCGATTCTGCGACGTAGGATGGGCGTTGTTTCCGACTAGTACCCTTACACCGGGTGCGGGTCATGACAGGGGTGGCCGTCAGGACGCGGGGAACGGTCAGGGTGGGGTGTGCACCGTCGGGTTGGGGATCAGTCGGACTGGAGGTGTCCGGCGGGTTGGGGAGTAGTCGGGCAGGGGTGTCCGACGGGTTGGGGAACAGTCGGGCTGGGTGTGTACACCGGTCGGTTGGGGAGTAGTCGGGCAGGGGTATCCGGCGGGTTGGGGAGCAGTCAGGCAGGGGTGTCCGGTGGGTTGGCAGACCGGGAATAGGGGAGGGGAACTCGGTTGGAGTAGGGGTCGGCTAGGGTTCCTTTGAAGATGGTGGTGATAGGGATTTTAGGGTTTGAGTGAAAGAGATGTATATTTATATGGGTGATGTGGTTTGCGGCTGGTCTCGAGGTTTGGGCCTATCCGGCCTTGTTGGGATAGGAATGGTCCACTTGAAAGGGCGCATGTGGGCTTGGTTTGGTTCTGTTTGAGGTAAAATTGGCCTTAAGTTTAAATTAATTTAACAATTTAACTTGGTAATTCCTAATGCGTCGAAAACATAAATAACTAGATTTTTGGGTGGTACACATGAGCCGTGGCATAACAGGCTTGGTGTAGACTGATACCCTAATTTGGGTACTTGGGATTTGGGTTGTGGTTGTTTCTCAAATTAAAATAATTAAATAAATCCTACATTTTGACGAGGGGGTTTACAACCTACCCTCCTTAGAGCATTTCGTCCTCGAAATTAAACATACGTATGGTAAGAACTAAAGACTGAATTTAAATGCTACCACATACCTAGGCCTTCGAAGAGCTGGGGGTAACGCTGGCGAATATCCTCCTCGCGTTCCCAGGTCGACTAGTCGGGTGCATGATGTCTCCATGCGACACAAACTAAGGGGATGGTCTGCCCTCGCAATACCTTCTTACTTCTGTCTAGAATCTCTACAGGCTCCTCTTCATATAATAGGCTCAGGCCGACTGTGATTTCGGAATGGTCAAGCACGTGACTCGGATCCGGTATGTACCTCCTTAATTGAGATACATGGAAGACGTCATGGACTCCTTCCAAAGTCTACGGCAAGGCTAATCTGTAAGCAACCTCTCCGACGCGTTCTAATACGTCGAATAGTCTGATGTACCTCGAACTCAGCTTTCCTTGGCCTCCGAATCTGATAATCCCTCGAGTAGGCAAGATCTTTAGAAATACGTGATCTCCAACCTGAAACTCTAAGGGTCGTCGATGCGCATTCGCCCAATGCTTCTGCCGGTCCTGTGCTGCTCGTAGGTGCCCTTGGATCTTCTTCACTTTCTCCACTGTACGAACAACCAACTCTGGTCCAAGAATCTGTCCCTCGCCTATATCACTCCAACATACTGGGGAACGGCATTTCCTGCCATACAATGCTTCATAAGGAGCCATCTGGATGCTCGATTGATAGCTGTTGTTGTATAAAAACTCAACCAGATACAAATGGTCCTCCCACGATCCTCCGAAATCTAGCATGCACGCTCTCAACATGTCTTCCAGCGTCTGAATGGTGCGCTCCGACTGGCCATCTGTCTGTGGGTGATACGCGATGCTAAACTTCAGGCGGGTACCGAGACTCTCTTGCATACTCCGCCAAAAGTAAGAGATAAACCTTGTATCCCTGTCAGACACGATACTTACTGGCACTCCGTGCAGGCGCACAATCTCTCTCATGTATATGTCTGCTAAGACCTCTGTAGATTGTCAACTCTGAAAGATAAAAAGTGTGCAGACTTGGTGAGTCTATCCACGATTACCCATACTGCGTTGCGACCACTAGGACTCCTCGGAAAGCCCGTAACAAAGTCCATAGTGATGTGCTCCCATTTCCACTCCGGTATAGGTAGTGGTTGAAGCAATCCTGCAGACCTCTGATGTTCAGCCTTGACTTGCTGACACACCAGGCACTTGGCCACAAAACGTGCTATCTCTCTCTTCATTCCATGCCACCAGTAGTACTGTCTCAAGTCTCTGTACATCTTCGTGCCTCCTGGATGAATAGAGTAGGTCGAACTGTGCACTTCTGCCATCAACTCCTGCCAAAGTTCTCCATTTGGAACATAGAGACGATCTTCGTATCTTAAAGCTCCATCTTCATGTATTCGCAGTCCTGTCTGTAATCCAGCCTCTGTCCTCTGCCTAAGCCTCTGAAATCTGGCATCTGTCGGCAAAGCAGTCTTGATTCTTTCCACCAATGTCGATTGCAACTGAAAACTCGACAACTGTCCATCTATTCCAGGTATGACAACCTCTATACCCATCTGCTCTAGATCCCTCAATAGATATTGTTGGGTAGTCAGGAAGAATGCCATAGGTCTTCTGCTCAATGCGTCAGCTACTACGTTGGCCTTTCCCGGATGGTACTGTAGCTCGATCTCGAAGTCTGTCATCACCTCGAGCCAACGTCTCTGTCTCTGGTTAAGGTCCTTCTGGGTGTAGACGTACTTCAGGCTCTTATGATCAGTAAATATCTCCACTCTTTCTCCGTATAGGTAGTGCCTCCGAAGTTTCAAAGCAAAGATTACTGCGACAAGCTCCAAGTCATGGGTGGGATAGTTCTTCTCATGTGTCCTCAACTGTCTAGAAGCATAGGCTACAACCTTTCCATGCTGCATCAAAACATATCCTAATCCTTTTCCGGATGCATCGCTGTAGATCATGAATCCTCCGGGTCCAGAGGGTATGGTCAAGATGGGTGCTGTAGTCAAACGCTTCTTTAGCTCATCGAACGCCTTCTGACACTCCTCTGTCCAGGTGAACTCCTGCTCCTTATGGGTCAAGCGGGTCATCGGCTCTGCAATTTTCTTGAAGTTTTCTACGAACCTCCGGTAATATCCGGCAAGTTCTAGAAAGCTCCTCACTTCTGAGACATTAGTAGGGGTTGGCCATGTCTCTACAGATAAAATCTTGGTCGGATCTACTGAAATACCTTCTCCTGAGATGACGTATCCAAGAAAAGTGACACGATCTAGGAGAAATTCGTATTTGCTCAGCTTAGCATAAAGCTTCTCTCTCCTCAGCATCTCTAACACTAGTCTCAAGTGCTCTTCGTGCTCCTCGTGGCTCTTCGAATACACCAAGATATCGTCGATGAAGACTACCACGAACTGGTCTAAGTATTGGTGGAATACTCTGTTCATCAAGTTCATAAATACAGCTGGCACATTCGTCAGTCCAAAAGGCATCACTAAGAACTCGTAGTGACCATAACGAGTCCTGAATGCTGTCTTTTGAATGTCTTCTCTTCGCACCTTCACTTGATGATAGCCCGATCTCAAGTCAATCTTGGTGAACACCACTGCTCCTGTCAACTGGTCGAATAAATCGTCAATCCACGGCAGGGGGTACTTTTTCTTGATAGTCAAAGCATTAAGGGATCTGTAATCAATGCACATGTGTACTGTTCCATCCTTCTTAGGTACAAACAACACTGGTGCTCCCCAGGGTGAAGCACTAGGATGGATAAATCCCTTGCTCTGCAACTCCTCCAATTGTAGCTTCAGCTCGTCTAACTCCTTCTTTGCCAATCGGTACACCTTAGAAGATACCGATGTTGCTCCAGGTACTAGCTCAATGGTGAACTCTACGTCTCTATCTGGCGGTAAACCTGACAATTCTTCGGGGAAAACATCCTCAAATTCTGCAACTATTGGCGGAGGTGCAATCTCCATAGCCATGCAAGTTCCAGCTATCTGTCCTACTCCTTGCTCGACGATCCCTCGTATGTACTCGAACTCCGGTTGATCTGGCGGTCTAAAAGTGACGCTACCCTTCCGGCAGTTCAGTACAGCATTATACTGGCTTAACCAGTCCATGCCTAGCACAACATCAAAGTACGGCATGGGTAACACTAAGAATCACGCTCTCATCTCTCTTCCACATACGACTACCGAACACATTCTAATAGTGCTGGTAACCAGCACGATACCTCCTCCGGTAAGAATCTTCCAACTCTTAGGTAAGGGGGAAGTAGCTACTCTATGCATTGCTATAAATCTACTAGATATAAATGATAATGTAGCTCCAGAATCAAATAATGCAGTCGCAGATAATGAGGCAACTAATATGGTACTTGTGATTGCTTCTCTTTTTGTTTCCTTCTCAGTTGCTAATGCAAAGGCCTGTCCCTGTCTCTATCCTCCGATCTGCTGCCGAGCTTGCTCAAACTGTGTCTGCTGCGGGGCCAAGGGTGGTCCCCTCTGAAATGCTTTGGGGGCTGGTGGACGCTGTCCTCCTGGTGGGGGTGGTATCCTCGGAACTGGTGCTGCTGGCCTCTGTCCCATCTGGGGTGCTACGTCTTTGCGTTGTGGGCAGTCTCGGGCATAGTTCTGACTCGCTGCACAAATCATGCATATTCCTAGTCTCTTCCGGCAGTCCTTCTGGTAATGTCCTCTCTTACCGCAGTAGTTGTAAGATGGAAGTTCATTCTGCTGGTATGGTGCTATCCTCTGCTATATCTGTACTCCGGGACGACGTATCGGTCCTCCTGCTCTGGGCTGGGCTCTGGCTGGCGGTGTCGTGCTGGGACGTCTAGCTCCTCCGGCAATGGCCTCCTGGATTCTCGCTTCTGCAAGAACCTCCTCGTAAGAAATCCTCGTCTGTGTTGTGGTATACCTCTGTAGTTCAAAATTAAGGCTGTGATGGAATCTTTGAGCTTTTTCTAGTTCATTGGATATCATGACGGTACCAAATCTGCTAAGACGGCTGAACTTCGCGTCATATGCGTCCACGGTCATATTCCCTTGTTTAAGATATAGAAACTGGGAGTACAGGGCATTCCTAACTGTGGTTGGAAAATACTTCGCATTGAAGTATTCTAAGAACTGTTCCCAGGTCTGATTCTTGCCTATACTACGCTCAATGGAATATCACAAGTGATGGGCGTTGCCTTTTAGTTGGGCCCTCACTGCAGTCATCCATAGGTCTGGGTGTAGTTGCGACGCCTCTAGTAGCATTTCTGTATTGGCGATCCAATCCGAGATCTGTTCTGCAGTCTCATAGCCTGAGAATGTATCTGGTCCCATCTGTCGGAACCATCTAACAGTGCCACCGGTCTGGGCTGGTGGAGGTGCTGGTACGAGTGCTGGAACAGGTGTCCTCTCTATTACTGCCATCAAACTCTACCTCAAAGTCTCTGTCTAATGCCACTGTGCTTGTATCATAGCCTGAAGGAACTGAAGCATCTGTGGTTGTCCGTCTAGCTATGGCATCTGGGGTGGATAAGGTGGAGGTGGTGGTAGTGGGACCTCTGGCTATGTAGTAGGCGTCTCCTCAGATGTCGGCCTCTCAGTCTGCGGCATCGGTGTAGCTCCTGAAGTCTGGCCCTCACAATGCTGTGTGGGGATTGTCTGGGAAGTCTGTCCCTCGGGCTGTGGTATAGGTTCGCCCTGCTATGTCTCGTGCTAATGTATCATCGGTGTCTGTAGCGGGGGTTGCCCTTGGGGTACCTCCTCTCTTTGAGTGGTGTTGTCTGGAACCGCGGCACTGGGTGCTCCTCGTCCACTGCGCAAGTTCATCTTGCTGCAAAAGATAATACTTCATTAGAAGAGGACGGAATCAAATAAACAGGATGCAGATATTTAGAAGTAATACGAAGGAAGATCAAAAACGTAATCAGAGTGGATGAGACCTAGTAATTCCTATCCTACTGTAGGCTCGCTGGGCACGTTATCATACCACAAGCGAATAAGTCGAAGACCTGCATGGGCCACCACTAAAACTATGTCACACTCCAGTCCCAAAATATACGGGACCAGGCTACGTGGCAATAGCCAGCTGACACGTCTCCGAGGATATCCCAATTTAATGGATCCACGAAGAGTGCTACGCTGTCCTATAATACTAACATGTCCAATATCAGTCATTAACAGGTAATCTAATCTCATCCACAAAATAAACAGCAAGAAGTACTAAATAAACTGCTGAAAGATAAACACCAGTCTCAAGATATCATAGTACAACCAATAATGTCTGGTGGGGACAAACCCACTACTATGACGAAATAAAGTACTGAAATAAGATATAAAAGATAATGACTAGGGCATCAGCTCTAGATAATGATGCACCCAATCTAGGCTGAAGGCCTACCAACTGGTCACGGAAACTCTGACGGATGCACCTCTAACTCCTCTGCTGTAGCAAATCTCGTCTCCTGCCCGGGGCCGTATACTGTGGGGTAGTATGTCTCGTCCAAATCTGGAAGGGAACCAGGTCCTCAGAGGGACGTAACAAGATACAGAGAGACATGCCATATATAAATACTGAATAAAGTAAATGCAGTAAAGGGTGTGCTAACCAATCTACGTGAATACAATATGAGAACAACTTTGGTACGTATGAGTATGTGTAGGCATAACGTCCATACCACTCCAAAGAATGGGGAATCTGAATAATATAGCGTCCCTACTGCTCCGAAGAACGGGGAATCTGCCAGTATATATATACGTCCATACCGCTCCGAAGAACGGGAAATCTGAATAAAAGGGGGTCATTGGATCCGTGGCTCCTCCAGATACTACGGATTCCAATGGGTGTATCCCATACGCCTACTAGTGGTCCTCCCCTCCCAATATAAATACACAAATCGAATACTCGACGTGCATACCACGCAGCAACATGCCAGTCTCTACTAACATAAAATATAAACCTGAATTACGTACTAACCGTAATACATGTCACACGCACCGATAGCTAGTCGAATACGCGGACCCGCATCCCAACATGAATGTCACAGTGAAGCGTGTAAAGTGTCAGGTCTCGGAAGATGTCAGCGTATCCTCTAATGGGGTGAGTCTGTTAGTGACTATGTCAAGTATACTAAATCATCGACGCATCCGTCGATAGCACCCGAATCAATCTCGGACGCGCACAGTCATATGAAATAGAACATCAACTAACATACAACATATGCAGCATTTAATTTAAACAAAAATATGGCAAGGTATCTTGCCTGAGTTCTCAAACTATGAGTGCCAGAAGCCTGTTCCTGCAGTGTCTCCCGGCTGGTCCAATGGTCCTAAACACAAAACATAATATAACAACCTAATATCAGACACTAAGAAATACATAATTAATTATGATGTTGCTCCTCGATATTGTTGTCGGTTTACTGTTGACCGAATACAGCATCACGTGTGCACGTAGATAGGGTGTACCCGTATTCTGTCTTTGGTCAACGTGCACCTTGCAACAATAAATTATCGAGTTAAGGTTTGGCAACTACTTCTACTCTGCACGGAGATATGTCCTTGATTTCCTTGCTCAACATACTGGATTTATGCCCAGGGTCCCGGTGAAATACTGGTCCTTGACGACAGGTCTCATGATTAAGGTAATCGCTGGTTATTAGATGAGTTCTGACTCTTGCTAATCATCATGCCGATTATATATATAATTTAGGATTAATTAAGTTGTGTTCAGAATACACTCTCGACGCGACGACATGATGCTTACATACGAATACGATACAAAGAGTATAGGCATTTACCTCGCTGGCTGGACGAGGTTCTTCTCGTCGCCTGGTCGTCCTCCGGCGAATGGGAACTCTGACGTCGGCCGGCGAGCAGCGTCAGCGGCAGCGGCTGAAACAGCAAGAGCAAGGACCGTAGCAGCAGCAGCTGCTCCTGCAGCGGCGTTGTTGGGTTGAGCCGCGCGGGGGTGGCCGTCAGGACCCGAGGAGCGGTCGGGCTGGGGTGTGCACCGGTCGGGTTGGGGATCAGTCAGACTGGGGGTGTCCGGCGGGTTGGGGAGCAGTCGGGCAGGGGTGTCCGGCGGTTTGGGGAGCAGTCGGGCTGGGGGTGTGCACCGGTCGGTTGGGGAGTAGTCGGGCAGGGGTGTCCAGCGGGTTGGGGAGCAGTCAGGCAGGGGTGTCCGGCGGGTTGGCCGGCCGGGAATAGGGGAGGGGAACTCGGTTGGAGTAGGGGTCGGCTAGGGTTCCTTTGAAGATGGTGGTGATAGGGATTTTAGGGTTTGAGTGAAAGAGATATATATTTATATGGGTGATGTGGTTTGCGGCTGGTCTCGAGGTTTGGGCCTGTCCGGCCTTGTTGGGATGGGAATGGTCCACTTGAAAGGGCGCATGTGGGCTTGGTTTGGTTCTGTTTGAGGTAAAATTGGCCTTAAGTTTAAATTAATTTAACAATTTAACTTGGTAATTCCTAATGCGTCAAAAACATAAAGAACTAGATTTTTGGGTGGTACACCGGAGTCGTGGCATAACAGGCTTGGTGTAGACTGATACCCTAATTTGGGTACTTGGAATTTGGGTTGTGGTTGTTTCTCAAATTAAAATAATTAAATAAATCCTACATTTTGACGAGGGGGTTTACAAATGCCGACACCTACCTGGCATAAGTCAAGCCACCAGCTGATGATCCCGAATCGTGCCCCCACTGCAAGAATATGATAGAGACGATACCCAATATTATATTCTCGCAACAGGACATGTTACTAAAAAATAATTGGTATGACCATCCCCTGTATTACATAGGGTACATTGGTGCCATCAAGGTGGACCAGATGCACATAGATCATGGTTCGTCAATCATCATTATCCCGCGAAGTCTACTTCAGACTTTGGACATTCTGATGCATCGCCTGGCGGCCACCAATACTGCTATCACTGGCTTCAACGCAGGCAGGAGCTACCCTTTGGACAAGATTGATCTGAAATGCCAGATCGATGACTTAAAAACATAGGTCACTTGCTACGTTATTGACATAGATGTATCCTACAATGTCTTGCTCGGACGCCCATGGATACATGAATATATAATCATGTCGACGACCCTACACCAGTGCCTAAAGTACATCGACGAATACGCCATGGATAAAATAGAGTTTGCTGATGTCTATCCGTTCAAAGGGATCGAAGCCTATTACTCCGATTCGATCCTTTATAAATAAGTCTACCAAGATGAAGGTGGCAATAATGTCGATGATGAGGCAGAGGCTGGGACAACACCAGAAGATATATCGGGACTGGACCCACAAATCACGGTCCAAAAGCCAATATCTCGTCGAGCGCTAAGCCTGTCAAGCAGCAGCAACGGCAGTTCCGGCCAAATATTATGAACGTCATCGAAGCTGAAGTCAATAAACTAATAGCTAGTAGCTTCATTCGCGAAGAACAACACCCTGATTGGGTAGCCAACATCATGCTCATCGTCAAAAAGAATGAAAAGATTCGAATCTGCATTGACTTTCGTGATCTGAATGCGGCCTGTCCTAAGGATGAGTTCTCCCTTTCGATCACAAACATAATGATCGACAATACTTGTGGCTTCGAGCGTATGTCCTTCATGGATGGATTCTCAGGCTACAATCAAATCAAGATATCTCCGGAAGATGAGAAGCATACATCTTTTCGAACATCGATAGGAGTATATTGCTACACAGTCATGTCCTTCGGTCTGAAGAACGCGGATGCTACATACTAGTGAGCTATGAGCACCATCGTTCATGAGCATCTACGCAAGATGGTCGAGTATTACATTGATGACATCGCCGTCAAGAGTCGCTTCAAAGATGATCACCTCAGGGACTTGAAGACTGTGTTCGACCTCATGCGTACGCTCCAGCTCAAGATGAACCCTACCAAATCTTTCTTAGGAGTCTCCAACGGCAAATTCCTGGGTTTTATCCTAACTTCGAAGGGTATCCACTTAGACCCTGACAAGACCAAAGCAATTTTTAAAATGAGCCTACCGACGAACCTCAGAGAACTTTGTGGCCTTTAAGAAAGACTGGCATATATCAGGAGGTTTATATCAAACCTCTATGGACATTGTCGACCGTTCACTCATCTTATAAAAAAGGGAGTCTTCTTTGTCTGGAACAAAGAATGCCAATGCGCTTTCGACGATATCAAAGAGTACCTCATAAATTCCTTAGTATTGGTGGCCCCCGTGGTAGGAAGACCCTTCCTACTATATGTGTGAGCAATGGATCACTCCCTCGGCGCTCTGCTATCCTAGACAAGCGACGCAGGTCAAGAGCAGGCCATCTACAATCTCAATAGGATATTGGCCGACGCAGAGCACAGGTACAACCCCATCGAGAGTGAGTGCCTTGCTCTAGTCTTCGCCATCCAGAAAACCTGACATTACGTAGCAGGACAAACCATCCATATGATCTCATAACTTAATCCCCTCAGGGTCCTCATGACGAAACCTGGAGTACTCAACTCTCGTCTAGCCACATGGGTAATATTGTTGTCACCATATGACATGGTATTCGTCCTACAGAAGGAGGACAAAGGTCAGGCATTGGCAGATTTTCTTGCAGTCCACCAGGTGCCAAAAATATCGAAACTCTACAAGAAGATCCTCGATGAAGTCGCAGACTCCAACACTGTGACGAACGCAAAAGTCATTTGGCAAATATTTTTCAACGGTGCTTCGAGAACAGGGCCCAAAGACGGCATCATCATTGGAGTCAAAATAATATTAACCTCTCCATATGATCTGGTTATCAACCGTGCCTACTCTTTCACTGAGCCATGCTCCAACAATATGGTAGAGTACAACATTCTCATCATTGGAATCCAAGTCGCTAAACAAGTGGGAGTTGACTACCTGGAAGCCTACAGTGATTCCAAGATAATAATCAACCAAGTCCGAGCCAAGTACGAAGTCCGGAACCAGGACTTGATTCCCTACCACCAAGCTACGCTTAGATTAATCATCACTTTTGAGGGGTTCTTCATAGAGCATGACCCTCGACTGCGAAACATCGAGGCAAAAGCCCTAGCAGAACTCGCAGCCTCACTAGTTGTTTTGGTCAATACTCATGAACTGATCACCGTGATCGGTCGAGAGCTGGTCTGCCCAAAGAACAACCTCTATCAGTGCCTGAGCTACTCAGTAGAGACGAGCTCTGACTCACAAGACTGGAGACTTTCATTCATCGACTACACAGCCTATAAAATTCTTCACGAGAACCCAAAGGAAGCCACTTCGATCAGAAGACATTCCTTCTGGTTCTATTACAATACAGCTACCAAAATATTGTACAGCCGCTCCTATGATGGACTTATTCTATGATGCCTATCGAATATAGAAGCAAAGCGGGCTCTTCGCGAGGCTCACGATGGGGTTTGCAATGCCCATCAGCCAGGGCCCAAGCTACAGGACTGCCTCCATAGAATAGATTACTATTGGCCGATAATGGTAGCAGACGTCATTGACTACGCAAGAAAGTGCCAAGATTGCCAAATCTATGTTGACTTCATCCACCAACCCTCAAAGTTTCTACACCCGATCGTGGCATCTTAGCCGTTCGAAGCCTGGGACATGGATATCATAGGGCCGATGAGTCTGCCCTCGGCTAGGGACATCATTTATCTTAGCTATCACCGACTACTTCTCTAAGTAGGCGGAAGCCGTACCACTCACTGAAGTCAAGACGTCCAACGTGATCAGCTTCGTCAAGCATAACATCATATATCGCTTCAACTTGCCACAAAGGATCATCAATGACAATGGTCCACAGTTCACAAGTCACGCGTTCTACCAGTTTTATGACAAAAACTGGATTCAGAATATAGTGTCAACCGCCTATAACCCGGCAGTAAATGGTCTGGCAGAAGCCTTCAACAAGACCAACATAAAGCTACTCAAAAATTTTACAACTGGATTAAGAAGCTGGTTGAATGTCTCTGGGCCTACCGTATAACAGTCCGAACGGCTACTGAAAATATGCACTTTTCTTTGGTATACGAAAGTGAAGCGGTCCTCCCGCTCGAGATCCAAATTCCTTCACTCCGAGTATCTCTCTCCAACCAATTAATCGTCGACGACAATCACCGCCGACAACTACAAGAGTTAGAAGCACTCGACGAGAAACATCTCTTAGCTCAACAGCGCATCGAGCTATACCAAGCACGTCTCTCGGGAGCCTTCAATAAACGGGTGAAGAATAGGACCAACCAAGTGGGTGATCTCGTCCTGACCGTAAGGAGGCCGATAGTTATGACCCACAAGACGGCCAATAAATTCTAACCTAAATGGAAAGTCTCGTTCATCGTAGAATCGATATTCTCCAACGGTGCCTACCGGCTCGCAAAATCCAATGACGACTTGCTCCTAATGCCTATCAATGACAAGTTCCTGAAAAAGTACGTCTAATCTAGACTTGTACTCCATTTATCCCCAGTCGGGCAATCAAGATGTACAGTCTTTACACTCTTGGTTCTTCATCCCCAGCAAGGACCTATGTACAATATTATCCTTTCTTTATAACTTTCTGTAAAAGCCATTATATGTATCCAGGAGTCCTAGATACGCAACAGATGATGGATCCTCAAAGTCTTCCCAGCGGAGCAGTCCTCAGGTCCACCGGCACACTCCCGCTTGGACCACCCAAAAACTAGTCTTGTTAGACTCTAGTCTCCCCAGCGGAGCAATCCTCAGGTCTATATTCATTCTTGGATAGACCACACCTACCAAATTACTCCTCAGTGAGTTTCTCGGATATTAGTGTGTAGGAAGTAAAGTAATAAGAATACCGACACCCGGTGTATCCCGGTATCCTCCTCGAGGCACTCCAGTCCTGGAAACTCTTGTCCGTCTTGAATCCACTATTGTCAAAATAGTTACACCATGAGCTTTGATCCGAAGGCTCGTTGACTTCTTACACAAGAGCTTTGATCCAAAGGCTCTCTAACTTCTCACAAGCATTGATCCGAAGGCTCATATACTTTACCCTTTTACAAGATAGTTTTGATCTTCTTACAACAAATATAAAGATCTAACTTTTATAACTCAATAACACTCTAATACAGTTTGTGGATAGGCAAATAAAAGTTTTGGTGGAGTGTTTGTTAATAGCCTTTGGTATATTAGAAATTTTAGGCTCAAAGGGATCAACCTTGAAAGAAGGGGTTCAAGGCTTTATATAGGCCAACACAAAGAAAGAGAAAAAAATATAACTTTTAGCCTGTAAACGGTATACCGTCGGTATACTACAGTATATCGTCGGTATACCGGTCTGCAGCAGCAACAGCTATAAATATGACCGTTGGGATTATCTAATGCACATAATTCGACCATTGGATTGCCAATTATGATGAAACAGTTTACCTTCGGTATAGACCAGTATACCATCGGTATGTCGGTCCAAACGACATAGAGCAACATTTATATAAAATCGGTATACCGTCAGTATACTCCAGTATACCGTCGGTATGTCATTTTTCAGCCGAAAATGATCCTGGGTTATTTTCTACCCTAGATTTCAATTTTGCCATCATTTTTTTATGTTTACTATTATTCTTAAGACTCATTACAGACTCTAGATAGACTCTTCCTTGATAGATGATGGCTTTTTTCCTTGACGGTAGTTGTCCTGAGATATCCAGTGGAACCCCCGGGTGCGTGGCTCTGAAGGTGTCGTAGGCGGTTCAGAGAAATCTTCTGGGATGACGTCGTCTTTGGTCCATCATAATTTCTTTATTGTATAAGTCCATATTTTGATCTTGCTTATTGCTTTTCTGCAGATACATGTTAGACGAACAAAGTAACGTACATAGTAGCAAGTATTGTACATTTAATACACATTTGGACTATGCTAAGTTTAAGTACTAATAATATAGTGATAGAATGCTTATTAGTGATATTAAAAAGTTAAACTTAATCGAATAACCATATTCGAAAATATGGTTAGATTATTGGGCTAACTGTAAACTCCCTAATTTTAATTTCAATTTCAATTTTAGTATTTTTTTTATTAAATTATTGGATTTCTTTAGGCTAGTTTGTTGGTTAATTAGAAAATATCTTATTTTATTTAATTACTTATATAAATACTTATTTATAATCATCTTCAGGCTATTTTAGAAAAAAAAAATTATTTTTCTAGAATTTTCGAGTAATAAAAACCTAGGAAACATAATTTTTTAGGGCTTCCATAATTTATTGTGAGATCATACTTACATATTTTTCTATCAAACATTTATTTTAGGATTAAATTACTTAAATATATTTTATATAATTTATTTAGAATTTTCTGGAATTTATTTGTATTTATTTTGTTTTAAAATAGGCTAATAACTAATATTTTAGGACTTTTAAAATTTACTGTAGAAGTCGATGACCATAAAATAGCCCCCAAGTATTTTCTAGGGTCTATAATAGTATTTTACATTTTTTAGAATTTTTTTGAAATTTTTGATATTTTTACACATTTATTTGGAGTTATTAGGTTAAAATTGATTAAAAATGATTTATTGTAATTCAAAAACTATTTTTCCTAATTAAATACCCAGTCAGCCCAAACTAGGCCCGCTTATCAGCCACCGTGGCCCAACAGTGGGCCCCTGACATTAGCCTCTCTCTCCTCTATATATATGTGGGTGTGGTTAATTATATGGTTTCTATTCCTTCCGAATTAAGAGGAGAGAGAGGTCTGTGGAGGTTCTCATCTATGATTTTTCGATCTTTTAGAAGTCATATCTCCTAGCTCTGGACTCCAAATCTGTCCTCGTTTCTTGTGTTAGAACCGTCTCGAGGTATAGTTTTTGAATACCTAATTTATTTCATAAATTCTAAATTTTTGGAAATTTCGGGGAGTGCTAGTTGTCCGAAATCTGAAACATTTTGGTATTTTTTTGATTTCGGTATATTCCGAATTCGGAATTGCGATCCGTTTGAAATTTTGGAAAGATGACATAAAAAAATATAACATATATATTTTCAAAAATAAATATAATAGTTTAATTTTCTAAAAAAATTGTGCAACATAGAAGTAACTAGAAAACCACAAAAAACCATCATGTATGGGCCATATGGGCGATAATTCTTTACCGGTTTGAGATTTGGTGAAACCATCGATTCTAGCATTATATAGCGCTAAAATCTAAACAAAATTACACACAAATCTTGGTTTTATGTTGGTTGACTTTTTGGTCAACAGAATGCGTTGATTTGCGTGTCACTGATCCCGAATTCGTAAAATTAATTTTCTTTAAACCAAAATCTAGAATTAGCCTTAAAATTAGAATATAATTAAATTAAATTAGAATTTTAGGTTATTTTATTCAGAATTAAAATAAATTAGACTAGAAAACCTATCCAACTACTTTTGTAGATCTAACTTGTTTAATTTATATGACGGATAGATCAGACGACGTCTTGAGTTGCGACTTCCTCCTTTTTCAGAGAAGTCAAGATACCTTGCCAACTTTTGTACAATATTTTGCATACTTTTTTTTCAGTTATTATTTTCTTGTCGTATATAGTTTCTTGATGCTCTTTGTCATATTTGATTTGTCACATGATGATCTAGTCTTATTTTCTTGTTTTACGTGCACGTATATTATTTGCCTTCCATATATGCGGCTCGTCTCTACTTTCTGGTCATGTATTTGATATATTCTCTACATTATGCGTACGATATGACATGATCTTATGGCCCCGTATTAAACTTGACTTGACATTAGTCCTTGACCTTGCCTTGACCGATTTGACTTGATTCCTTAGTTCCCTTGGCGAGGATATCATTATTAGGCATTGACTATTGTGATTAAATTTTGACTCGTTAGTGCCTCACCGGACTGCGATAGAGATTTGTTCACTTGACCCCTCGGTTGTTAGTGCATCACCGGACTACGATAGAGACCAGTGATATGACTGTTAGTGCCTCACCGGACTGCGGTTCCTACTACCCGATTTACCTATAGCCACGACAGATATCATTGTTCTCATGGCATTCTACCCTCTTAGACATCGTATTGTCATAGTTTTACCATTTTTTGTGGTTATTTTCTTTTCTCTCTTGCATGTTTATTTACTATACTTTTGGCATATTTATATGTATCTTGTTACGTCCCTCTGAGGACCTAGTCCCTTTCCAGGTGTAGACAATCATGACTATTCGTAGGAGCACGGATCAGAACTTGCTACTCCATTCTCTTTCGAGGAGGTCTTTCCTTCGTGGATCTCTGGTCATCAGATGATGTACTTACTATATTTTTTTTCATATTCGTTTGGTAGTGTATTTGTCTCCACCCAACTATTAGTTCTTCTCGATAATTTCATATTTGGTTCGTTGCCATATTTGGTTATTTATTTCTATTTGGTTTTATGGATGAGATTAGTATTGCCTATGACTTGTGAGATTATATACCAGTTGTGAATTGTTATTCATAATACAGTGCACGTATGTATTATAATTTTGATATATTGGAGTTACCATATACATATGGCTGGCATGCTCACATATTCCTAGTCCTACATATTTTGGTACTGGAGTATGACACTAACAATCTTCCCCTTTTTTATTATGATAATCAGTTAAGTTTAAGATGGCTTTAATAGAAGTTCATATCACTAATATGTAAAATAATAAGCATATACCACTAAAGGTGGAAGAAGAGTATAAATACAATAGTAATTTCATGAATGGTTAGTGATATTTAAAAGCTAAACTTAATTGATTTACCATATTTAAAAATATGATACAATCAATGGGCTAATATACATATGATGGGAATCCACAACATTTTTAAGGGTTTTTATTAATATTCAAGGTCTCGAGTACATATGATGGGAATCCCTTTTAAGGGTTTCCATGGATTCTCGCCGACAAGAACCTCTTCCAATACAAAGGTGCCCCTATGCTATTTCTGCCACGGACACAAGTGAGCTCAGTAGCATAGCTCAATGCTTTCTAGATCATCCCTCCATAGTGCAAACCTCAGTATATGAAAAAGAATCTATAATAATGGATAGCAAGGGAAGAGCATAGGCACACGCTCTACAAACAAGTGGAAAGACCGACGACAGGAATGGTAATTAATCCAAATTCTGTCATCGACGCCGCAATCCCCTAGCCGGTAGCAAGCTGCATAGAGGGAAGAAACGCATCTAGCATGCTGCATGAACAAGAACAGTCCAGCGCGTGATGCAGGATGCTCATCCTTGTCTCTTGGATTAGTTCTTGTCGAACTGTCCTCGTCTCTTGGAGCAGTTATTGGCGAACCACCGCATAAAGTAGGTTTTCACCCCGAACAACGGGTGTTATAATATCCTTTCATGCTCCATCATGAGCCACACAAGGAAGAACAAAGCCTGCACAAGGAGAACATAAGGTGTCAGTAAATAAAGACAATATAAAGACTATGAGGCAGAGCCTAGCCGATGCATGAGGTATCTGCCATAGTGGCCGCATGTCAAGTCGATCCATATGGCAGAGACATGATGGTCGCATGTCCGGATCAAGCCTTCATCCGTGGGACAGAATCATGGCGGTCACATGTCCAGGTCGAGCCTTCATCCATGCAGTAGAGTCCTAACTGGCGCAATATGGTTACCCTTCCATGAGATAGAGTCATGAGAAAAGCCCGCGCATGGTCACGATGATCTTTCATCCACCCGGCAAGGCCATGTAAAGAGTCCACAAATGTTCTAGATGATTTCTCATCCACGCAGCAAGACTGTGCACTTGTGTCTCTATGTCCTTGGGAGCCCCAACACGAGAAGCTTGGTGCTCCCTTACCTCTATCAGAAGGCCACGGATCAAGGTCGCCCCCGACGAATTCCTCGACGAAAAGAGCCGCAACCTTCAGCATAACTCACAGGAGAAAGAAAGGAAGCAAAGATATAAAGTTCTCTCTCTCCTTTCCGCTGCATATTTATAGACCTCAAAAACTACGTGCAGAGATCGAGACAATGAACCAAGTAGTTATGGTGATGAATCTAACGCCTCAGTTTTTATGATCCTCTTTAATCTTTTTGGAAACTGTCGCCTCGCACCCCGCGTTAGGAGATGGGTTAGAATCCAACAGGAGATCCGCTCCAAAATTGAAACAAATATGTCAGTTAATGCAAAAGTGACATCCTGGAGGCACTCAGCCATGCGGCCCACGACCAAGCGGTCCCAATGTCCATGCGACATAATATCCCGGTGACCAAAAGTGTTTTTTTCTCCATGCTTCTTATTCATAGTATTTCAAACTTGTTAATTTAAAAACTTTGAAGGGGGTCTTGTAGAAGCATGAAAAATATGCATCCATGCGTCCAACAATCATGCGCCCCAAAGTAAAAAGCAGAAGAGATCATGCCGCAGAGCCACTATGCGGCCCAGAAAGGCGACATCCATGCGTCCCAATCAGCCGAAGCAGCTTTTGCCGTAGATGGACCTGACACGTAATCCTAGCAACATGAACTTCTTGACACAGAATCCTGACAAAAAGGATTTTCTTAATGCCTCAAAAGACATGAACACACTGAACGACAAAAGTCTTACGTCAGCACAAAACTTCACTCTCGATGGATGTGCAACGCTACGTGTACAACACAACTGGCCCCATGTGCCCCAGGTTCCATGCGGTCTCAAGCGTCTCTGGCCCCATGCATCTCAGACTCCATGCGGTCCCATGTGTCTCTGGTCCCATGCGTCCCAGACTCTATGCGGCTACATGCGTCTCTGGCCACATGTGTTTCAGACTCCATGAAGATCATATCTTATTGTTACGACAAGAGTGATTCTCTCCAACCAAGTGAGCACTATGTATAAAGTTGACCAAGTCACGCCCATAAAGGATGAGAACCACCCAGATATTCAGTAACAGAAGATCCCAACAAGCGTCCACGTGACAGCCTGGCCCGCTTACGGTTACAGCTGTACCCTATTAAGGAGGCACACATGGCACCCTCTAGCATCCATGTGGCCCAACATATGCGTGTCCAAGGATAATTATATATACCTGGATGGCATGCCCAAAGGAGAGGGGAGAGGGGTTGCCCAATACAGAGAGAGATCATACTTAGACGAGCAAAGAGAGGAATAAGCTTTCTCACCCTGTATCGGATCGTCAACGGAGTAAAGAAGCCGCCACAGCGCTTTTTGTCTATCGTCACACCCCAGATCAAAATATTGTACTTAGATAATTTTGTTTAGGATTCTTTGTACTATTTTTTGTTCTTTAAATATAAAGTTTGCAAGAACTCATTTAATGGAGAACAACGTCCATATCACCTCTGATAGGGTTTTGCTTCGAACTTATTACTTGTACTCAGGTGCGTAGAAGGTAATAAGGACCACCAAAAAGTCTCCCAGTAGGACTTCCTTAACAAACTATGGTATTGTGCTATATCCATATTACCTCTAGCACAATACTCAAAGTCAACATTTATCTCCTTGAAAAACTGCTATTGACTTAGAGTCCCAAGAAATCTCCTCGAAGATTGAGCCAAATTTTGGCATTTAATGATCTGACAGCCTGGCGGAAGCGCCTATGCGGCAACATGCCTATGCGGCATCACAACCATGCGGCCGAAAGTGCTCGACCATGCTTCTTATTCAAAGTATTCCAAACTTGTCATTTTAGAAACTTTGAAGGGAGTCTTGTAGAAGCATGGAAAATCTAGATCCATGCGCCCAACAAACATGCACCCCAAGATCGAATCAGAAGAAATTAGGTCATGCAGCCAAGAAAAAGCATCAGCCATGTGCCTCAATATTGGCAACATAAAGGCCTGACACAAAGATTATGTCGGATACATAATTCTAACAAAAAAATCTTTCTGAATGCCTCGAAAGACGTGAGCACGCTAAACGACAAAACCTTATGTCACCATGAACTTTACTCCTGATAGATATACAACGACATCTGTATGAGGCCACATGGGTCCCAGACTCCAGGCGTCTCTGGTCCCATGCGTTCCAGACTTCATGCATTCCAGACTCCATACGTTCCGGCCCCATGTGTCTCATGCATCTCTGGCCCCATGCATCGAGACTCCATGCGTTCCAGACTCCATTCGTTCTATGTGTCATATGAGTCCCAGACTCCATGAGTCCAATATGGCAGGGTTCCCTGAGATAAAATCTTTCTTTTACGACTGAAGTAATTCTCTCCGATTAAGTGCGGGCATGGGTCAAGCTGACCAAGTCATGCAAACAAAATATGAGAACCGTCCAGATCTTCAGCAACATCAAATCACAACAAACATCCACGTAGAAGCTCAGCCTGGACTCGCTCCCACAGTGTCACGACCAGCACCCAGAATTTGGACATGAGTCGTGGGTACGTCCAGCTTACGCCGCAGCATCGGTGCTAGAATGGTCAGGCTACACCCTACGTAATGTGTGGGGTAAGCTATGATGCGAGCAAAAGTCAACCTATTTAGGTTAAAATAGTAGCAACATAAACAGCTACTAGCCATCAGTTGTGCACGACCATGTGTGTACCACAGATCCACACTCCTTTTGCATACCCCACACACTCTTGTGTATACATATATATATACACTAATATGGGCATCACTAATATATATACATGTATATATATCTATATTAGGATACCCACACTATTAATAGTCATTTCATCAAACACCTTATGTGCACAAGCCAAGATACTATCTATAGTGTCATGATACACTATCAACCACATATCAAATCCACAAATATTCAACTAATAGCATATACACATATCAAATATATTTATATATATCTAATATGATTAGTTATAATGAACAATAGATAAAAAAATTATTCTTAAACACAAAACCCCAAATGTGAACACAACTTCGTGAAGAAACACCATGGAAACCAATAGAGACTCATTCTCTCCCCTTGTGGCTATTTCTAGACCATGGGTAGGATCCTAATGGTCAACAAAACCAATAAAACAGAATTTAAAAGAGAGATTTTAGAATTTCACCTCTTGGAAGATGGATTCCTAATGCAAAGTCAAGGGTTCTCTAGCCAAGCGTCTTCTTCTCCAATGCTCCTTGTATCATAAGCTTTTAGGCTTCTTAGATGAGGGAAAATGAGAGGGATTAAGGTTTAATTCTGAAATTGGTGGAGAAATAAAGGGTGTCTGGGGAAGAACTAAATCTACGGTTTCTCATGAATAATGAATGCACTTGAGGGAGGCTCCCCTATCCTATATAGGGCCGGTCACATGTGGACCTAGCGCTAGCTAATGCATAAAGTCTCATTTGCCCTTAATAATTTTCATGAAGATTTTTTCCAATTAGTGGGGTATTCATTCCAAGTGAGGGTTTAACAATTTTTCTAATTAAAAGAAGAGGATTAACTATTGGGTTCAAAAATGTCTAGTCTAAGGTTGAGTCTAATAGTCACATCAAGTCTAGCCCACTAACCAATATCATTAATACTAATAATATAACATATTATACATATCATGTTACTATAAACACCATATATATAAATATTATAAATGACAACAATGCCCCTACTCTAGAAATATCGTAGTGACAAGTCTACCCTCCTAAAAAAAATTATCCTCGAAATTGAACTAAACTAGCACAAGAACACAATCAGAACAATAAGAACAATACCTCAAGGCTCGAAGAGATACGGGTACTGCTCGCACATTTCGTCCTCCCTCTCCCAGGTTGACTCTTCTAGAGAGTGATGTCTCCATGCAACACGAACCAGAGGAATAGTCTGGCTCCGTAATACCATCTCCCTACGATCCAAAATCTCTACGGGCTGCTCAGGATAGCTGAGAGTCAGACCAACCTCGATCTTTGAGTGATCTAGTACGTGACTAAGATCTGCCGCGTACCATCTCAGCTGCGACACGTGGAATACGTCATATACTCCCTCCAGTGCAGGTGGCAAGTCTAGTCTGTAGACCACTGTACCGACCCTCGTAAGAATACCGAAAGGTCCGATGTACCTTGGACTAAGCTTTCCGCCTCCACCAAAGTGAATCGTGCCCCGTGTCGGAGAAATCTGCAAGAACACTAAATCACCAACCTGGAACAATACAGCCTTAACATGGAATCTAAAATAAAGCAATCACAAGCAATCTTAACAAAACCCTTACCTCAAATTTTAAAGGTCTACGGTGGCTGTCAGCCCAATGCCTCTGTCTGTCCTGCGCCACTCAAAGTCTATCTCTAATGAGTTTTACCTTCTCCGCTGCATCTACAACCATCTATGGTCCCAATATGTCTCCCTCACAGACATCATCCCAAGATAATGGTGTGCGACACCTCCGTCTATATAGAGCCTCGAATGGTGACATCTTAATACTGGCCTGGTAGCTGTTGTTGTAAGCAAACTCTACCAGGTGTAGATGATCCTCCCAAGAACCTCTGAGATACAAAACACAAGTGTGTAGCATATCCTCGAGAGTCTGAATAGTCCTCTCCGACTGTCCGTCTGTTTGGGGGTAATATACGGTACTGAACTTGAGCTGAGTACCCAATCTAGCCTGCAAACTCCTCCAAAAGTAGAAAGTGAAACGACTATCCTGATCCGAGATGATGCTTACAGAAACCCCATATAATCTGACAATCTGTCGTACATACATCTCCACTAGCTTCTCCGTCGATGTACCCACTTTGAATGGTAAGAAGTGGGCTGATTTGGTCAACCTGTCTACGATGACTCAAATTGCGTCTTTTCCTTCTGGAGAACGTGGAAGCCCAGAAACAAAATCCATAGTCACATGCTTCCACTTCCACTCTGGGATAGGTATAGGCTGAAGCAGTCTACGTAGCCTCTGTTTGTCTGCCTTTACCTGCTGGCACACTAAACATCTGGATAAAAAGTATGCTACCTCGCGCTTCATACCATACCACCAAGCGTGCTCCCTCGGTTCTCGATACATCTTGTTGGCACCTGGATGCATCGAGTACTAAGAGGGATGCACCTCATGCAAAACCTCCTCGCATAGCTCCCCGCTTGGCACATATCCTCGTATCATGCCACAACGATCCATCATCAGCAATAGTAAAGTCCTCTTATAATCCCGTCCGAACATGTGCCCTGATACTCCTCAGAGCCTCATCATCATACTGCGTAGCCCTGATTATGTCTATCAGCTCAAACTGTATCTGAATTTCCTACATCTGAATCTCGATACCAGAAACTAATACCTCAATTTCTAAGCTCTCAAGATCGTCTAACAAGTGTCAGTCCGTCGTCAAGTACATAGCCATCGGATACTTGCTCAAGGCATCGACGACTACGTTGGCCTTTCCTGGGTGGTACTGCAATAAAATATCGAAGTCTTTCATCAACTCCAACCACTTCTTCTGCCTCATATTTAACTCTTTTTGCGTAAATACGTTCTTCAAGCTTTTGTGGTCTATGAAGACCTCCACACGCTCTCCGTACAGATAGTGTTTCCACAGCTTTAGAGCAAAGATGACCACTACCAACTCCAAATCGTGGGTGGGGTAGTTCTTATCATGAGGATGGAATTGCCTGGAAGCATAGGTAATCACCTTCCCACGTTGCTGAAGAACGCAACCTAACCCTTCCCTGAAGCATCACTATAGATAGTTAATCCACCCGTACCGATGGAAACGTCAATACTGGAGCTGTCGTCATCTCTTTTTTAGCTTATCAAATGCGGCCTGACAATCCTCCGTCCAAAAAAAATTCACATCTTTCCTGGTCAGCCTAGTCATCAGCTCTGCAATCCTGGAGAAGTCTTGTAAAAACCTCCTATAATAACCTGCCAGTCCGAGAAAACTCCTGATCTCAGCCACTGATCTAGGAGTAGCCTACGACTCTACTGCCATGCTCTTCTTCGGGTTAACAAAGATCCTGTCACCCGTCACCACATGCCCAAGGAATTCAACCTTATTAAGGAAGAACTCGCACTTTGAAAGCTTCCCATAAAGCTCATCTTTCCTGAGAGTCACCAAAACCATCCTTAGGTGCTCCTCATGCTCCTCCGTGGTCTTTGAATACACAAAAATGTCATCGATGAACACCACCACAAACTTGTCAAGGTACTAGTGGAATACCTTGTTCATCAGGTTCATGAATACTACCGGTGCATTAGTCAACCCAAACGGCATCACCATAAACTCAAACTGACCATATCGAGTCCGAAAAGTTGTCTTCGGAATGTCTTCTTTCTTTACTTTCACCTGGTGGTAGCCTGACCTCAAGTCTATCTTTGAGAATACCTTCGCTCCGCTTAACTGATCGAAGAGATCATCTATCCTCGGCAGCGGGTATTTGTTCCTGATAGATAGGTTGTTTAGAGCTCTGTAGTCGATACACATGCGTATCGATCTATTCTTCTTCGGTATAAATAATATTGGCACCCCACGGTGATGAACTGGATTTGATGAAGTCCTAATCCTATAACTCATCAACCTGCTTCTTCAGTTCTGCCAGTTCGCTGTTGTTGACCCTATAGACGTGCTATGATATTGGCTTTATTCCTGGTACCAAGTCTATAGAGAACTCGATATCTTTGTCTGGCGACAAACCTGGCAACTCCTCTGGAAAGACATCCATTAAATCCACTATCAAAGGATGTGGCAACTCCTTCTCTTCCACCCTGGCTCCACAAAAGATGCCCCTGCTCTACTCTGCTGCTCCTCTGGCGACCTCGAACTCTGGCTCTCCTGGCGGTCAAAATATCACTCTGCCACCACAACAATCTATAGTAGCATGGTGCCTACTCAACTAATCCATTCCGAGTACAATATCGTATCCGAAAAGTGGCATTACGAGTAAGCACACACTCAACTCTCGGCCTCCCAATGAAACTCTTCGGTCCTTGTAAAAATTATGGACTAGGATAATGTCTATGACATTCATGATCTTGCAAGTCCTATCTAAGGGTTCCGTCTCTAAACGATGCTTAAGAGCATAAGATACATGTATGAAACTATGGAAAGTGCCAGAATCGAATAATACAAATACAGGAATAGAATCGAGAAAAATTGAACCTGATATCACGTCTCCTGCTGGCTCAACCTCCTCGACCATCATGGCAGACGCTTGTCCCTGGGGTACACCTCTCTGCTGCTGCTGCTGTAGAAGCATGAAAAATACGCTGAGAGGATCTACGTAGCCTCTTGATGCAGAGCAGCGTAAACAAGGGCCTTCAGAGCCATCAAGAGTACAACAGAGCTTTTTCTACTAAAATATAGCGTGAAGAATAAAGCTCAAAGGACCATCCGCGTAAGTGCAGTACGTCTAGGCCGCTCCAGCATAAACAGGGTTCTTCATCGCCTCCTTGGCGTAAAACTCATCCGCTCTCAAAGCAGCGTTAAAGCGTACGAGGAACGCTTCGTCTTCCCCGAAATGAACCTGTCAAGTCACGCAGTGAATCTGACCTCTGACTCCTGACAAAAAGTGCTGCACGGCTACCCAGACGATGGCTGGAAACGATGGCAGACCCCTCGGGACGCGCCCCACAGTATGATGGCGGATCTTTGCATTTAATGCAGAGGATTTGGTTAAAACATCACCGAACCATCGTTTACTGAAGTCCCCTCAGCGTAAACCGCTCTTTCGCGTACAAGGAAATACGCTGCCTTGTTTTACACAGGAAAATATGAGCTATTTTACGCTCCGCAGTAGACAAACCGCCTGCCACGTCAAAAGTTGCACCTCGTACGGGACTCGAGGCACGTCTCCACGTCTAATTGCACAGAGCGGTGATAGTTTCTCTCAAGGCACATCTCTGCGACGGATGCACAGAAGGGCTACAGACCTTCAAAACACGCCTTCACATTTAATGCATAAGATGGTGGCAAATCTCTGCAAGAGATTTGATTATATCTTCAAAAGCCGTAATTCCGGCTAAGACGTCCACATCAGCACTCTGGCACGGTATGCAGCGGCTTCTACGCCCATTCAGGATCTATGCTCACGCGGCTTCTACGCCCACTCAGTCTCTACGACCACTCGGCCTCTACGACTATTCGGCTTCTATGCCTATTCGGCTTCTATGCCTATTCGGCTTCTACGCCTGTTCGGCTTCTATGCCTATTCGGCTTCTATGCCTACTTGGCTTCTACGCCAACCTCTTCTACACAAGGGATACCTACCTACGTGGCTTCTACGTCGTGATCTTCACAGCAAATATACGCGTTTTGTCCCCTTAGTTGGACACACGTCACATGCTCACTCAAAAGGTCATCTATACGCAGGCATTGGTTATCTTAACCGTTGTGTAAAGGGGTGCTGTACTTCCCACTTCTCGGTTTTTATACCGACGGAGTGGTCACTGTCACCAAAACTCTATAAATAGAGACCCCTATCAATGGGGAACAAGGTCGAAAAAAAAACGAACAAGGTCAAAAAATTGGAGGGTCGAAAACTTGGTTAAGAAAAACCAATACCAGATCAAAAGGTCAAGAGAGAGAGAGAGAGAAAGATACCGGAGCTCAGGCAAAGAGCAGGGATCGACGACTTTGGCATCGTGTATCCACCCTCTCCTGCAATCTTCGAAGCTGCTACCTGTCTTCTACGGCACTTCTTCAACATCGTGTGGTCCAAGGGCTAAAGTGATCGACTGCAGATCAGACACCTATAGCAATTTATACCCAGATTAAATAAATTATACTCCCACATCCTCGTATAGGATTATATTGTACAAGTTTTTTTGTAAACCAAAGGGCGCGGGTTTCGCATAAACCCTGTCATTGAAATACACTTTCATTCTTTCGTTTAATACCACAAACAAGATGGCGACTCTGCTGGGGACATCTTTCTCTTCTGATGAGGAAGCAATTGCTCAACACGATGCGGTATCCGTAGGATCCATGAAGAAGACACTGGTCGTCCAGTTCGACCAGTCTACCTACGAAGACATGCTTCGAACCGGAGGTAGCTCTCACTCTCTCTCCGTCCGAGACAACAGGAAGCTGCGCAAAGTGTGGATGCCCAAGACATCCTCTACCATTCCTGTGGACTCTCCGATCTCTCCAATCTCTCCGACCAATGAGGTGGTAGCATTGCTCCCTCCGTGCCCTGTACGTAAAACTCAGTCTCCCGCTACGCGCGGTATAGACAAAACTTCGGGCAAAGCCTCAGCACTGATCCAGAAGTATCTACTGCGCTCTACGCATAGGAATCAGTCTCCCGCTACGCGCGGTACAGACAAAACTTCGAGCAAAGCCTCAGCGCTAACCTAGGAGTATCCACTGCGCTTTACGCGCAGAAATCAGTCTCCCGCTACGCGCGGTACAGACAAAACTTCCGATGGTGCCCCAACGCCAAATCGGAGGTACAGATCACGCTCCACGCGCAAGACAATATCTGACCTCTACGGTAAACCAGATGAGCGCTGTGATCTCCGCGAGGGGAAGCAAGCAGGCGAATACTCAGCTACTCGGCCTTTACGCCAGCAAGGGAACAATCTGCCTACCCTCCGGATTACGCGAGAAGCCGATGGCCGACTGAGGGCCTCTCCAGTTTTATGCCAGACTGAGCGAATCTCCAATTTACGCCAGGCACAGTCCCTCGGCGTAAAACAAGCTCAGATTGCGGAAAGACACCCTCCCAGGGGATTATCCGCCGCCCAGATGGCCAACATGTTGTACACAGGTGGCACAGGGAAAACCGGGGTGCCCAATATCCGTACGCCCGCTGACAGAAGAAACAAGCCTTCGTCTCCTTCCTCTACTCCTCCTGACCTGCGGGATTACCTAATCCAGAAACGCAAGAACGAGAGTCATAAATGGACTTCGGTTCCCCTGACAGTCAAACGCAGAGAAATCATATGGGAAGATACGTCAACATCTGATGTCGTCATAACAGGTGGACCACAGGAAGGCTCCATCTTTATCATTCCACCAACCCATGACGATCAGCGTCCGATAATCTTCGGCAGCAGACGGAATGCCCCAATCGTGTAAGAGGAATCACGCGAGTCTGAATCTGGCAGGATACAAACTCACAGATACAGCCCACAAGCATTAAATATTATGCAAAATATGGGTTATGACTTAAAACTGAAACAAGGTCTCAACTATGGGAAAGGTAGGCGAACGCCGTTGCATAGTAATTCTCACTATCGAGAAGCTCATTTCGGGTTGGGATATACTGCGTCTCTCAAGAGACCCAAAATTCTGAAGTCCAGTCCTGTACAACCAGAGGCAGTTCTTGATGAATCAATTTCTGTGGCCAGAGACCACGGCATGTCCAGAGGTAACTTACCTCGACAGAACAAGGGGACGTCTAGGTCCGGGGGTAGAATCCCCTCAAGATCTGAAAGTGATGCAACATCAACGATCTCCCTGCAAGACCGTAAAATTCAGGCATCAAGAGCCCGAAGACAAAAAAAGGACTTTTTCCTTCAACGAAGACGACATCGTTGAGATCTTTGATATATTAATGAAAGAGCGGAAGCTCCAGCTACCCAACATCAGACATCCTGAGAGGGCTGGCGACGTGGATCACCCAGATTATTGTCTCTTCCACCGATACGCTCATCACCCCACAAAGGCGTGCTATGTGCTAAGAAGGAAAATTCAGGAGACGATTGATGCCAAGGTCATCACTTTGAATCTATGAATAAAGGGACGGTCCGTACCGATTGGATTTTCATTCTTTTCTTACATAACGATTTGCTCCTTTCAAAGGTTTGCCATGTCCATATCACCTCTGAGCAGATGTGTGCCTCCATCCCCGATGGAAGTCACAATCACAAAGTTTGTCATGTTCATATTACCTCTTAATAAACTTTTGACCGTCAGTTGTCATGTCCATATTACCTCTGATATCGATTGTCGTCTATACTTGACATCCGTACTTAACTCTAAGTACGCCAGTGGTGTTAAGTCCACAAAAACTGCCATGTCCATATCACCTCTGAGCAGATGTGTGCCTCCATCCCCGATGGAAGTCACAATCACAAAGTTTGTCATATTCATATTACCTCTGAATAAACTTTTGACCATCAGTTGTCATGTCCATATTACCTCTGATATCGATTATCGTCTACACTTGACATCCGTACTTAACTCTAAGTATGCCAGTGGTGTTAAGTCCACAAAAACTGCCATGTCCATATCACCTCTGAGCAGATGTGTGCCTCCATCCCCGATGGAAGTCACAATCATAAAGTTTGTCATGTTCATATTACCTCTGAATAAACTTCCGACCGTCAGTTGTCATGTCCATCTTACCTCTGATATCGATTGTCGTCTACACTTGACATCCGTACTTAACTCTAAGTACGCCAGTGGTGTTAAGTCCACAAAAAATGCCATGTCCATATCACCTCTGAGCAGATGTGTGCCTCCATCCCCGATGGAAGTCACAATCACAAAGTTTGTCATGTTCATGTTACCTCTGAATAAACTTTCGACCGTCAGTTGTCATGTCCATCTTACCTCTGATATCGATTGTCGTCTACACTTGACATCCGTACTTAACTCTAAGTACGCCAGTGGTGTTAAGTCCACAAAAAACTGCCATGTCCATATCACCTCTGAGCAAATATGTACCACTCCCCGTGACGAGGTAGAACCCATAGCACAAAAATTCTTGGAAGCTATAAACTCCTACCGTCCGTATGTCTGGGAAGTAGCGTCATCATCCAACGTCATCACAACGTATGGACCCCATGAGGATTCTATCTTCATTGTCCCGCCTACCTGCAGCAGTCAGCGTCCAATATTCTTCGGCCGCATACGCAATCGACCAGCTATCCAAGAAGATTCTTTCAATGACGATACTGGGAAAATGCAAGTTTACCGATACAGCCCGCAAGCGCTGAAGATCATGCAGAACATGGTCTACGACTTGAAGCGGAAGCCAGGCCTCAACTACGGAAGAGGCAGACGAACGCCGCCATGCGGCGACCCCCACTATCGACAAACTCGTTTCGGGTTAGGGTATGCCACCTCCCTTACGACTTCCAAGTCAGACGAGGACATCTTTTCCTCCTCTCAGAACGGCTCGTCGCCCCCCGACTCAACTGATGCTCTCGAACAAACACTATCAGTAAATATGGTGCTGACAGATCTCTCAGGAGCAGATGAACAGGATTCTGAGCCGTTTGAGAATGACTCTTGGGCTCAACAAATGGATACGCAGTAGGAATTCTACTTCGAGCAAAGAGAACCTCCCACCAAAGATGAAGTTATCTAAATCGATATTGGGGGTGAACTTTCGCCAAAGCCAATATTTATCAGTGACAATCTTCCCCCAACTGAAAGGGAAGAAATTATACAGCTGATAAAGGAATACGTCGACGTCTTTGCATGGGATTATGAGGACATGTCGGGCCTAGACCCGAAGGTGGCTACTCACAAACTCAACATATTGACCAACTCAAAGCCTGTGAAGCAGCACCAACGCCGGTTCTGCCCGGACATGATGGATGCCATTGAAGCTGAAGTCAAGAAGCTGATAGCCTGTGGTTTCATCCAGAAAGAACAACATCCCGACTGGGTCGCCAACGTTGTCCCAGTCATGAAGAAAAATGGGAAGGTACGTATCTGCATCGACTATCGAGATCTGAATGCGGCCTGCCCCAAGGATGAATTCCCTCTTCCTATCACGGACATCATGATCGACAACATCTGCGGCTTTGAACGCATGTCTTTCATGGACGGATTCTCAGGATACAATCAGATCAAGATGCATCCTGAAGACGAGAAGCACACTGCCTTCCGGACACCATTGGGGGTATATTGCTATACGGTCATGCCCTTCGGATTGAAGAACGCCGGGGCTACATACCAACGGGCTATGAGTAACATATTCCATGAGCATTTATGCAAAACAGTGGAATGTTACGTAGACGACATAGCCGTCAAGAGTCGCCTCAAGGGTAATCACATTTAAGACTTGAGGACGGTATTCGAGTTAATACGCCAACATCAACTCAAGATGAACCCTACAAAGTCCTTTCTGGGGGTATCCAGTGGCAAGTTCCTGGGATTTGTCATCACCGCCAAAGGCATCCAGGTGGACCCCGACAAAGTCCAGGCAATCGTGGAAATACGACCGCCCCGTAATCTGAGGGAACTCCGGGGATTTCAAGGCCGTTTGGCTTACATCCGGTGATTCATATCCAACCTCTCGGGGAGATGTCAGCCCTTTTCTCATCTCATGAAGAAAAGTGTATCCTTTATATAGGACGAAGCCTGTCAGCAAGCGTTCGGAGATATCAAGCACTACCTCACCAGTCCGCCAGTTCTGGTGCCTCCCGTCATGGGAAGACCATTCTTGCTGTACGTTCGAGCGATGGATCATTCACTAGGAGCTCTTCTCGCACAGAAGAATGACATGGGTCATGAACAGGCTATCTACTACCTCAGCAGGATGATGGTCGGAGCCGAACACCGGTACAACCCAGTGGAGAAGGAATGCTTGGCTCTGATGTTCGCTATCCAGAAGACGCGGCACTATGTCGCCGGCCAGACTATTCATATCATCTCCAGGATCAACCCTCTTCGAGTACTGATGAGCAAGCCTAGTGCTCTTAATTCCCAACCTCTCGAGGATCTCAATTCTGACAAAACTACTTCCAGAACGCAATTAGTTGGGTTACATTCTATCATGTCCGTATGACCTCTGAACAGATATGTCCCGCTAAAATTTTATCGAGAGTTTATCATCAAATATCACTCTCGCCCAAACCTGTCATTTATATTCTGAAATAATGGGTCCACGAAAGTCAGAAAAGAGTCGCTTTTATTTATTCCCGATAAAGAGCAGAATTACATCTGGGGAAGCAAAAAGAGAAAGGATACATCATGATGGCGGAGTAGTCAGATTACGAATCAGCCGCTCCAGTGCAGCTATACTCTCATTCCTAAGAACCAAGGCATCGGCGCGAGCCCGCTCCAGCCGTGCCTCGGGGGTATTCATACAGGACAGCTCAGCCCTTGCCCGAAGGCAGCCCGCGGGGGCATCTTCCGCACGGTCCAAATCCCGTCGCGCCGCGCTCAATCGCCCAGTCGCTACGTCTAGACCCGCCAACGATTGAGAAGCCCACTCCTCTGCCCGAGCGAGTTTTTCCCTCAGCTTGGAGGCCCTCGCTGCATTCCCGTCATGCTCGGATCGATACTTCATCTCAAGAGCGAGAGCCTCTGCCACGACAGCTTTTTTTCTATCCATCTCCAGCTCATGTGTCTTGATGGAGTTGTCTAGGCTTTCCAGCTTGGTAGTGAGCCACGCAGTCATGTGGTCGTACCTGGTCTGGACCTCAGCATCGAAGCTCCCCCGAGTCAGCTGCAAGTATTCGTTAATGGGTTGCTCTAAACCATTAACCACCGCCTCCAGAGCGTCAGCTACCCCAGGATCGCCGAGCTCCCTGATGGCCCCGATCGAAAACTGAGAAGTCTTCTTCAGGCGCTCGAAATCTAGACTCTTCGCCAACACCATTGATATCATCGTTTTCAAACCGGTGTAAAAGAGGCTGGTATGTTGCTCGGTCAACGCAACTAGATCCGACTGAACACCAGGGGTGGCCGCAATATCAGCAAGTCCCTCTCCAGGAATAACTGCAGACGAGGTGGCCACAGTCGCCGCCTCGATGCGTGGCACGACCGAAGAAGGTACGACGACAACGATCGAAGTCATCAGCATACTCGCGAGGGGCGAGGTCACGATGACGGTTTTGTCCTCCTCTTGAGACGACGAAACCACTCTGGACGAGCTAGCCCCCGAGGACATTTCCTCCTCGAAGTCAGGCACCTCCACATCATCGCCAGGAGCCGGAGCAGAGCCAGAAGGCGCTTCAATGCTGTGCTCTCCATGGACGCCATCCCCTGAGAAAAGGACAAGAAAGTTGATATCAGTATGATGGTAATCTTTCTAAAGGGAGACATAAAGACGACATTTACCCAGAGCCAACGGCATATACGACGCATCTGCAGCCGATGTAGCTAAACCATGCCTTAATGACGCAATACGAACTGTCATACCTGGAGAAGGAGGTGGACCGACCGACATCGCCAAGAGTTCTGTCAAGCCTTCACCAAGACGCGGTCGAGGTTCATCAGCTGGAATCTCGCCAGACGTGCTCGCTGATACGGCGGGAGCTTTACCCGCTGCTGACCTCGGGAAAGATTCTCCCATCTGCCTCGGCCACACAGGCAATCTCGCTCCGCTACCTGGAGCAGTAGCCACGACAGCAACCTCTAGCGAGGATTCTCCGGCGCCGCCGGCCGGAACTGTAGAAGGTCCCTCTCTAAAAGGCGAGGAACCTCCAGCCAAAGAATTATTCCTGATATGGGGAGATACAGGCTCACTCCCGGGAGCCTCAACACCAAGAATGCGGAGAGGACGAGCAACCGTCTCCTTCCTCCTCTTACGAAGAGAAGCTTCCTTCGGAGCAGAAGCCCGTTGCTTCCCAGAAGAAACTACCAAAGCCCCCGCAGGCGGAGGCACTTCACACCTCGGCACCGACACCAGAGGCTCATCCGGAGTGCCAGACTCCTCACCCTCGTCCGAAGAAACCGAGGGAACTTTGACTCTTCCCCCAGGCTTGGGAGAAGGCACCCTGAAGCTTCCACGCATGTCAAAATCGCGGTGGAAGGTGTTAATCGCCACATAGAACTGGGCGTAAGAATGGAGAATGCGGAGCTCCGTGGAGGTTGTAATGACCGGCACGATGAAGGTTGCCCCCATGCAACCCATGATGAAATATCGCCACCCTCTAGCTCCATCAATGAGTTCGCCCCTGGACCTGAAGCTGGTGACAGCGTTGCCCACGTGCAACTGATCATACCCGAACTGCCTAGCAAACCGACTAGGCAGATAGGGCTCGAAGAAGCAATGGTCTTTGCTCCGGTATAGCAGATAGGAGGGCCTAATGCAGACCAACCAATTGAAAGCTTCCGGAGAAAGATCGGTCTTCTCTCCACCTGAATCCTCAAGCCTCGTCCCTGATTGATTGCGATGTACAGGAGGGGGAGTACAGAGGAGCTTCCAGCCGTGGCTGAGGTTCAAAACCAGCCGATAGTCTAAAACTGTGCTCACATTCCAGGGAGAGTTGTCACGACCCGCACCCAGAATTTGGGCACGAGTGCGTGGGTACATCCAGCCTACGCCGCAGCATCGGCGGTAGAACGCTGTCTAGGTCATAATACTATCTAAACAATCTCTCATGAATATCCAACTCCGTAAGGAGACACAGATATCACAATATAATATGGAATATACTCAATCACATAAGCTAAAGCACGATGAGATATCGAAGAAAATAATGATATACAAGTCAAGTCTAAACATAATAAATAGTCTAACCTGCAATCAATAACATCCAATCTCCAGGTATGCTAGAAACAAATCCTCTATGTCATAGTCTAGAAAAAATATCCAGTCAGGATTGGAACAAAATACACCTCTAACAGCAGTTCCATGTATATTGACAAAAATTATAACACAGTGTAAAGAAATACAAGACAGATAGGAATACTGGCAATAAGAAATACTGAATAAGGGAATGCTGGAATAAAGAAATACTGGAATAAATGAAATACTGGAACATCGTCATCAATATACATCTAGCAATGAAATAGAAATCCAAGTACACGCAAGAACAATGAACTGGTATATAAATGTGTACAAGAACAACAACTAGAACATGTAGAGATGCTAGATCAATATACTAGAGATTCATGTCAAGAAAATCTAACTAAGTGTGTGAAACATCAGTATATCATGTGATCGGCTTGGGACTATATGACTCATTACATTGATTAGCGTTCATCCCCAACAAGTCCGGCTAACCATATGTAACAGTGATGAGGCATGTAAGGGTCAGGCTGCACCGACGTGAGGTGTGGGTGAGCTATGATGCATGTAAAGTTGGGTATGATCACATAAGCTACTAATATTTCTCTATTTTTCCCCAGCTAGCACGATGGATTCTAATCACGACTCCTCGTGGCAGGTCTCAATGATGCCAGCTCGTGTAAATAACCGTGTCAGAGTCATGTACGCTATACAACAAGAATTATAGAGATAATCAACATAATGAAAACTGTCAGAGAATGTACTCGCCTGGGGTCCTGCTGCTGGTATGAATCAGAGTCCAAGTCACGGTCCAAATAGCCTATGTATTACAAACTTACCATGTCAAAATATAATTTATTTTAATTTATTTAATTCTGGAATAATTCATCTAAAATCCTATTTTAATCTTATTATTCTGATTTTTAGGTCAAATCCTAATTTTTGCCCAAAAGAACCTAAATTTATCGACTCGAGACTCATGGCACGCAAATCGAGGCGATCTATTGACCGAAAAGTCAACCGACACAAACTCGACTTTCATGCATGATTCCCTATATATTTCAGCATCAAAAACATGCTGGAATTTACAGCTCGTCCAAATTCAAATTCGTTTGGAAATTATGGCACATACAAGTTTCGTATCGTGCACCGATGGTTAAATTTTACCCTAGAAGTTCTACAGAATTAACAATATAAAAATACTTCGAAATAAATTCTGGGAAAAACATATGTCAATGATCTCGACATTAGCTTTTCGAAACTTTAAACTGTTCATGATTCTGATTCCTGGTTCTCCCGGAATCACGAAAACATCAAAACACGTCTATTTTTGGACATGCTGTGTTCTATGAATTTTTCAGAATTTAATAATCATAATTTCGTAAAACAAATTATATAATCATAAAACTAACCTCAATATCGTTTTAACACAAAAAACTAGGCCTCGTTTGGAGTCCGGAGCTATGCGCAATGGCTTCTGGAAGATGAAGGAACCCAAGATGGCAATTCTCCAAAAATCGGCTGAAGAAAAACCCTAGAAAATAACTAAACTAATATATATATATATATATAGAGGAGAGAGAAAGAGCAGCCGCGGCTCAGGAGCTTGCCACGTGGCAGTCATCCGTGGCTCCCCGCCCAGATCTAGCGGTCGAAGATCCACGCGGCTCGGCTCAGCTGAGTCCGACTCGGACTTGGACGCGGCTCGGCTCGGCTCGGCTCGGCTCGGCTTCACCCGCGGTCGCTGACAGGCGGGCCCCGCACTGTTGGCTGCTGGAGGCTGACAGGTGGGCCCCCTGTTTGCGGACTGGGCAGAAATAATTTCTTTTTGGGTTTTCTTTTTCAGAAAATAGTTTTTAATTCAGTTTTTTATAATTACTCAAAATAAATGCTAAAAATAATCAAAAAATTCCCAAAAAATTCTAGAAAATATATTTTATTATTTAGAACCTAAAATAAAAGTTTGGGATATTTTTAAATATATTTGTCTCTAAAATAAATTCTTGAAAGTCCTAGAAAATTAGGATTACTAGTTTTTAATTAACAAAAAATTATGGAAAAATCCCACTAGCCCCAAATTAACCTAAAAATAATATTTAAGCACGAATTTCAGGATACGGAGGTTACAAGAGTCCTTGTAATTCAGCAAGAATATACCCCCCGAGCTGCTACCGGAGCCAGGAGACATCACCCGGGGATTGTGGAGAATTAACCATCCCATCAAATACAGGTATGGTAATTCCACCCGGGGAAAACTCTCACGCCGAGCTTCATCAACGAGCAATCCATCAGTCATGGCTCTCAGGCCAGCCTGTATACGGCACACCATGGCAGGAAGCAAGCCCAGTCTTGCCCCGAACACCAGGCGCACTGCCGGCCACAGGATGTTCCGGTGAATGCGGTCCGCGGACGCAGTACCAGGCACTACTACTCGACGTAGCCATATGGAGAGAAAACCAGCCAGTTGGGCCTCCTTAGACAGAGGCCTGCGACAACGCCTTAAGTAACTACAGGCCTTAAATGCCTTCAGGGTACTTTCCTACCCCCTCGACGAGAATCTGATCCGGAGCTTTAGCCTCCTCCATAAGATCCTCCACGACCTGGGCACTAAGCACGCCCAAACAGTTCACGGGCTCATTCTTGCCCCCCGAGGCTTTCTCCGACTTGGCAGCCCTGGCTCGGTGGAAGAAGAGGTAGGACATCCACTTGGTGGTGTGAGCCAAATCAGAAGGCTCGTTATAAAAAGCGGTGCACGCGAAGTATTGACACATCAGCTCCTGATACACTTCCGCCACCCGAGGGTCCAAGTCCACCAACTCCCGGTTGGTGGGAACATACTCTTCATATGGGGTAACCCCCATCGGCAGTCTCGAGACAACTGCCATCTCATGGAGGGCCAATCCCAGCTCCCCCAGTGGAGTGGCGAAGGTGCCAGTGAGCGAAATGTATCGCTCCATCAGTGCCAAGAACAAATTAGGATTGGGAGGCAACCCGACGCTCGTCGCACTCACAGCGGCATACAGTCCAATGCCCTCCAGCTCTCTCTGGAAGTGCTTCAAAGCCCAGTCAACTAGGCATGTCCATCGGGAGTTTGTTGGGGCGATCCACCCGTTGCACCGAGGATTCTTCTTGGGATATACCCCGCCTCGTCCCATAAAGTCGTTGCAGAAAGTCGGCAATTGGACCGGCTGGATCACTGAGCTGTCTTCACTCGGGGCACTGCCCGGGCACAGTCCCCTGAACAATGTCACAACGTCGGAAGGGCGACTGACAAATGACCCCTGGTCAGCTCCTTTCAGATGAAAGATCTTCTCCGGCTTGCCGTGAAGATCAGGAGTCAGCATCCACGACATCTTCCTGGGATGCATCGCGTGGAAGAAAGCCGAGATAGGATAATCCCTCGACATCGTTGGCAGGTACAAAACCAAATTCCCGGCAAGGAAAACCCAGGGCTCCCTCTTGGGCTTCGTCTGGGACTGTTTATCAATCATGTCCCCAAAGAGGAAAGCCGGCTTTATGTCTGCTCCCCATCTACATATGTCAAGGGCTCGCCATTGATCATGCTCAGCAGCGTCCGCTCGCCCTGAGCCGATATCAAAAACTCCCTTCCCTCAGGATACTGGGGTCCGGAGATGGAAAATGCCATGTGGGACAGATCCTCCAGGTAGTTCGAGTGCAGCATCCCGGTAGCGGAGCCCATCACCTCGGCCAGTGGAGACTCACCCAAATCAACTGCAAAAGTGCAAGGAAAATATGTCATTGCAAATCTTGCACAAACATACAGACCAAAAAAATGACAGTCTGTTCTCTACGCAGGATTGTACAAATTTGGTTATTTTACGCCGGAAATCCCCTCCACAAGCGTAAAACTCAAATTTTACGATATACGCCAATTTTCGGTAGCCAGAGCTTTTACGCTCAGAACTACGAAAATATGGAGTCTTTACGCTGGCACATTAGAAATATGGGCGTAAAAGATGAAAATGTCTCCGTGCATCATCTTCCTCAAAAGAGGCTATCAGCACAGAAGACGACCTAGCGCGGTCACGTTCAACATGTGCGAAGGATTTTTCGTCGTTTTTGTCACCCCAAAGGCTCTACCTCTAAGACCGGGTGCGCTGCTCGTCGGCGGGATACTTCGCTCAGAAGGAAGTTCGCCTTGCCCGACCGAAGACTCCCTCGCTGGGGCAGAAGAATGAGAAGAAGAACCTATACTCTTTCCCTTAGCGGAGGGAGTTTGTTTCGGCGCCATTTCTGAAGACTCGAGGTGTTCGGAGAAGGAACGAAGAAAAAATCGGACAGTCGAAAGCTCTCTTTCGCAGAAGATAGATAAAAAGTTTTTCTCTCAAAAGCTTGGAATATATATAGAGTTCGGGTCGACTCCTCGAATCCTCGGACGGACTCCTCGAGACCCTAACCAAATCTCGCAATTAATAGTGGGTTATGATTGGATGCTACGTCAGCCCACTACCCTTAAAAGACGGACAGTCAGCAAATTCGAAAAGTTTTTCGTGCAAGACGGTTCAGCAGGTTCTACGCTAAAGGAGCTTTCTACGCTCGACAGCAACAGATCTACGGTTTTACGCTCGTAAGCTATAAGTCTATGGTTTTACGCCCGGATGCCTTTGTGCTCGGTAGCTTTTATGCTCGAGAGGCCACAAACCTACGACTTTACGCTCAGCAGATACCAAATCGATGATCTCACGCTCGGTGGCGCTCAGTTTACGCTCAGAAGCAACAGATCCGCAAACTTCACGCTCGAAGAAATTTTCTTTTCAGGAGCTACAAATATACAGTTCTACGCTAAAGGAGATTTCTACGCTCGACAGCTACGAATCTACAGCTTTACGTTCGACAGCTATAAGTCTATGGTTTTATGCCCGGATGCCTTTGTGCTCGGTAGCTTTTATGCTCGAGAGGCTACAAACCTACGACTTCACGCTCAGGAACCACAAGTCTACGATTTCACGCTCGATGGTGTTCTACGCTCACAGGCTATAGATCTCCAGTCCTACGCTAAAGGAGCTTTCTACGCTCGACAGCTACGAATCTACAGCTTTACGTTCGACAGCTATAAGTCTATGGTTTTATGCCCGGATGCCTTTGTGCTCGGTAGCTTTTATGCTCGAGAGACTACAAACCTACGACTTCACGCTCAGGAACCACAAGTCTACGATTTCACGCTCGATGGTATTTTACGTCCAGAGGCTACAGACTGATGATTTCACGCTCCACGACTTTCCGCATATTCGAACAGTCCCCAAAGCGGTCAATTGCCAAGAGTTCACACAGAAGATACTCGTTCTTGACCCAGAGCATCCCAAGTACCCGAAGCATACAGAGTTCAAACATTGAGAAATTACTCTTCTCAGGTCCAAAATTGGAGGTTCATCCAGACTCCAGTCTGAACATCTCGTCTATCAAGATGGCAAAATTAGTTTGACAGCCAAAACCTTAACCCTGTTCCAAGGGAGTTTCGAGAGATCATTCTTGAAGAAGAAGTCTGAACAAAATTTCTGCTCATCAGAAGCAGCAGTTCAGAGCTCTACGCGGTCCCTCAGTCCTAGCAACAGGACAGTTCTAAATGTTCAAAATGCTTAAACATCATTCTATGGACTATTCGTTATGCGTAAAGGACAGGGCCTAATACTCTTTCTATCAGAGTCGGCATAAAGATTTAGACGTGCTGAAGCTACACATATCCAGACTTCACAGCAACGTATGGCAAGATGATCATATGAAGAAGCAAGACGATTTTATTAAAGATTAAAGTCATGATTACATATGAGAGAAATCCAATCTACAAGGGTTTTTCTCTATTTTTTATAATTATATCTGAGGGGAACTCCGTCTACAAAGGAGATACCCCCTCGTCGTCTGAAGATCGCCCAGAAGCTGTTCTGACATGTTCTCGCATGGGTGGAGATCTTTCTCTTCTTCGAAGACAGTTCATCGACTACCACAGTCATGAACAAGAAGATCCTCCATACGCCATGGTCGATCCAGTTGAGGCTTCTTTAACCCAACTCGATCGAGGACGACAGATTACGGTTTGTCTAATCTCGTCCACGGGGGTCTCAGGAGAAGAGATACAGCTTGCAAGCAGTATGGTAAAATATGATCCTTCCCTCTTCCCAGAAGAACGCCATACAAAGTTGTTGATTATCCCGAGCAAGGGAGGCTAAGATATCCTTCCATGATCCATCGTTGCAGTGGACACTTGCTCGAAGATGCCGTCTTTTTCAGCTCCCTACATGTTGGAAGAACATGATCTCCTTCTTCCTCAGGTCGACCCGACGAACTCCGACGATCATCTCGGCATGATAATAGGAATATGGGGAGAACAGGCTAACTCCCCTAGCCTTTTTATAGGCGAAAGAGATCACAACGGTCCCCAATAAATCCGCCATAAAGTCAGCATCGACCGTTTCAACGCTCCATTCAGAAACGTTTCGAGTTACGAGGGGCCGTTCATGCTTCATTCAAAGCGTTTCAAATTCCGAGGAATTTAAAAGCTTTGAAGGGGGTCTTGTAGAAGCATAAAAAATATGCTGGGAGGATCTACGCAGCCTCTTGATGCAGAGCAGCGTAAACAAGGGCCTTCAGAGCCATCAAGCGTACAACAGAGCTTTTTCCACTAAAACACAGCGTGAAGAATAAAGCTCAAAGGACCATCCATGTAAGTGCAGTACGTCCGGGCCACTCCAGCGTAAACAGGGTTCTTCATCGCCTCCATGGCGTAAAACTTATCCGCTCTCAAAGCAGCGTTAAAGCGTACGAGGAACGCTTCGTCTTCCCCGAAATAAACTTGTCAAGTCACGCAGTGAATCTGACCTCTGACTCCTGACAAAAAGTGCTGCACGGCTACCCAGACGACGGCTGGAAACGATGGCAGACCCTTCGGGACGCGCCCCACAGTATAATGGCGGATCTTTGCATTTAATGCAGAGGATTTGGTTAAAATATCACCGAACCGTCGTTTACTGAAGTCCCTTCAGCGTAAATCGCTCTTTCGCGTACAAGGGAATACGCTGCCTTGTTTTACACAGGCAAACATGAGCTGTTTTACGCTCCGCAGTAGACAAACCGCCTGCCACGTCAAAAGCTGCACCTCGTACAGGACTCAAGACACGTCTCCACGTCTAATTGCACAGAGCGGTGACTGTTTCTCTCAAGGCACGTCTCTGCGACGGATGCACAGAAGGGCTGCAGACCTTTAAAATATGTCTCCGTATTTAATGCATAAGATGGTGGCAAATCTCTGCAAGAGATTTGATTATATCTTCAAAAGCCGTAATTTCGGCTAAGACGTCCACATCAGCACTCTGGCACGGTACGCAGCGGCTTCTACGCCCATTCAGGATCTGTGCTCATGCGGCTTCTATGCCCACTCAGTCTCTACGACCACTCGGCCTCTACGACTATTCGGCTTCTATGCCTATTCGGCTTCTACGTCTGTTCGGCTTCTATGCCTGTTCGGCTTCTATGCCTACTTGGCTTCTACGCCAGGGTGACAGTCATTTGGTTTCTATGTCAACCTCTTATACACAAGGGATACCTACCTACGTGGCTTCTACGCCGTGATCTTCGCAGCAAATATACGTGTTTTGTCCCCTTAGTTGGACATGCGTCACATGCTCACCAAAAGGTTATCTATACGCAGACATTGGTTATCTTAACCGTTGTGTAAAGGGGTGATGTACTTTCCACTCCTCGGTTTTTACACCGACGGAGTGGTCACTGTCACCAAAACTCTATAAATAGAGACCCCTATCAATGGGGAACAAGGTCAAAAAAAAATGAACAAGGTCGACAAATTGGAGGGTCGGAAACTTGGTTAAGAAAAACCAATACCAGATCAAAAGGTCAAGAGAGAGAGAGAGAAAGACCGGAGCTCAGGCAAAGAGCAGGGATCGACGACTTTGGCATCGTGTATCCACCCTCTCCTGCAACCTTCGAAGCTGCTACCTGTCTTCTACGGCACTTCTTCAACATCGTGTGGTCCAAGGGCTAAAGTGATCGACTGCAGATCAGACACCTATAGCAATTTATACCCAGATTAAATAAATTATACTCCCACATCATCGTATAGGATTACATTGTACAAATTTGTTTGTAAACCAAAGGGCACGGGTTTCGCATAAACCCTGTCATTGAAATACACTTTCATTCTTTCATTTAATACCACAAACAGCTGCTGCTGGGCAAACCTCTGCTGCTATGGCGGAAGTGGTGGTCCCCTCTGCTGGCCTTCTGGTGCAGTAGGTACTCTGGCAGGTCCCCTCTGAGCGGCTCGTCCACCCTTGATCAATGCGAACATTCGTGCTCCATCAGCGGACATACCTCCTGGAAACAAAATATGTGGTGGTGGAAGGTCCTCCGTAACAGCTGGGAAAATCCTCTGGACAGATGGGGGAGGAGGATCCCCGAAAGCTGTGAAAACTCCAATATGAACAGGTGAAGTAGGAGGAGCAACTCCATCCATCTGGGTGGCAGGTCGAGAGGTGGCAGACCTCTCGGAAGTTGCGGGTCCCAATCTCAGCGACCTAGTCTTTTGTGGCATCCTGAAGACAGATCAAACAAAAAGAAGTCAATTAAGGCAAAAGATACGATATCATCAAAGAATGACAGTAAAATTTAAAGGAAGCAATTATTCATAATAGCAAAAATAAAATTGAAATTTCTTAGTTGTGATTAGGCACTCTCATCTATACCTTATCTCATGCTCGTAATAGTACTCTAAGTCTGAGCACTACTACGATAATGCACTAGTTGCGACCTAATATTACTCTTCTCGACCTGCATTGGCCACCACTAAAATGTGTCACGACCCGCACCCAAAATTTGGGCATGAGTCGTAGGTACGTCCAGCCTACGCCGCAGCATCGGTGGTAGAACGCTGTCTAAGTCTCAAAAATACTAACACAACTCACAAAATAACCTGTTAATGATCTCAACTCCATAAGGAGAGCAATAAATATGCATATGATCATCAATTCATAAGATACTCAATCACATTAACTCTAAAGAAGGTATATGGCACGACAAGATATGAAAAGATATAAAGAAGTTCCGACATAAGTCTAGAACACAACTCAAATAATAACAATAAGTTTAGAGTCTAGATATCTCAACATAGATAAGGTCTCAACAAAATACAACTCAAGTCTCAAAGTTAGAATAATCCAATACATAAATAAACTAGGATAAGTGTTTTCTAAACAACTGCGGGTGGTGTCTCCTCTAAGGGGAGTGGCACCTCTGGAATCTCCGGGATGTAATCACCATCTACTCCTGGACTATAATGGGTAGGGAATAAATCCTCAAGATCATCTGAAAAATATTATCCAGTCAGGATTGGAGCGAAACACAAATACTAACAGCAATATCAAATATATTGATAAGAACTATAAAACTGTATGAGAAAATACATGATGAAAGAATTACTTGAAGATGAGGAATATTAGAGAGATATGTAATCATCATATAGAACTAACTAGCAGTAAAACAGATGTGGGTGAATACAAGTAATGAATGATTTGGAATAAAGAATAGAAATTCTAGCTAAGTGTCATGAAATATCAGTTCGTTATGTGATCGGCTTGGGACTAGATCAGGCTTGTTATATATGATTACCTATGATACATGTGAAGTCAGGCTAACCATCTGGTTAGCTATGATGCAAACAAAAGTTAGGCTAATCATATATAACAAGCTATGAGGCATGTAAATGGTCAGGCTACACCCTACGTGATATGTGGGGTAAGCTATGGTACATGTAAGGTGGGGTATGATCACATAACTTGCTAATATTCCTCCATCTCCAGCTAGTACGATGGATTCCAATCACGACTCCTTATGACAGGTATCTATGATACTAGCCCGTGTATCCGCTATGTCGGAATCAAGTATACACTACAACTAGAATCATAGTAATGATCAAAATAATAAAAACTGTCATAGAATGTACTCGCCTGTGTTCCTGAGTATAGAACAGTCAAAAGTACTCTCACTGGAGTCCAAGAGTCCTAAAATAAGGGATATCAATGTTAATAAGTGAAATAGAAACGATAATCATGTGTAACTAGCTAAGGTGATGTTTTTAAGCTACTTATAGGTCCATTCTAGGTATACTAGCTCTTTACCTTGCTTTTCTAAGTCATACTAGGTCAATCTAGTCAATATTAGTCTTATACTAACTAATACTTAGTTAATATATCTATAATAGATACTACTAGTATGTATAACTCTTATACTATTTTATGAAGTCATTACCTTAACGTATATATAGGCTACTACCAATATCTAACTAATAAACACTATCACTGCCTTAGTATTTAGGTAATTACCTTAATGCCTAATACATATACAAATTTAGCTATATACATTATCTTCACATACCTTGGCATCACAAGTATCCCAACACCACCCCTTCTTAATTAATACACTGCCATACGAGTGTCAAATATCCTCGGTGTCACTTCTTTGCAGATCTGAATGTTCAGATCTCAAAGTGCTAGCATATGACCTTAACAGCTAGTTGTTACTAACAAACCTACATATCTGACACTTGATATTGGACTGGTACTAAGTACAAGTCAACTACTCCCTACTCGAGACTCAAGACTCAAGACTCAAGACTCAAGACCCCCCCCCCCCCCCCATGTATGTACTAAACTTAGTTACTTATATTACATCACGCTTAAACTCAAGCATCCCCTTCACAGCTACCAGGAACCACTCCTACTGGCACTACCTACTTCCCTGTACATTGCTTGTGCATTCCAGGATGTGTTGTAGTCCTCCCAAGTCTTCACTAGTGGTCCTTCCCTCAAAACCTGTACTTTAAGTGCTGCACAGGAAGCATATAATACTGCATGTAGACATCTGTTGTTATAACTGGATGCTAACAGCAAGCCAAATTGTCACCATATATGCAACTGTGAAATGGTTATTGCTTGCACCCAGTCTACCTGACTAATATACCTCACTGCTGCCATATAGTACACACAACTATTGTAATACAACAACATTGTTGCTTGCACCATGCTCTGACCAACTGAGAAACCCCATGGTACCATGTTCACTGAACTGAACACATCTTAGCCCTATGATACAAAGTATCAGTTACTCGACTGCACATTCCGAATCTCTTAAAATTGCTCAGTCCTAATAGCTACATATTGCTCATTACTAGGAACCTGAACCCGATCACTGCACATATAAATGTATGCATATCCATCACATCGCACCCTTGCCCGACTGATACACTGCCTGTATCAGTGCACCACACACACTCACACTAATCAAACCCCTCACTGATGCTCACATTAGCATCCTAATACATACTCCCAAACACCAAGCTCTTAACTCCAACTGTCAACTGTCATATCTCATAATGCATTCCTCTTCTCACAAGGACTGATACACTCAGGTATCAGAGCCCGACCTCTTTAATATCTTAAACAAATTCCACACACCACACCTTCTTATACTGTTGCTGTTCTAGTCCCATCTTTAGTTGCTATTTCACAGCTGGAACCCGGCTTCCCTGCTCGAGTTTCCCCCTCTAGGTACTACATATCATACACTACTAACTAACACAAAGTTCATACTACACAAACACATTAACCCATTTCCTGATATCAAGTATATTGGGATACGTCCCTTTACTACATCTCCACAACAGCATTAACAATAAAATAGCAGCAACATAAACAGATACTAGCCATCAGTTGTGCACTACCATGTGCACAACCCAACTATGCACACGTGCACCACAGACCCGCACCCCTCTAGCATACCCCACACACTCTTGTGTATACATATATATATATATATATATATATATATATATATATATATATATATATATATATATATATATACACTAATATGTGCATCACTAATATATATACATGTATATATCTACATTAGGATACCTACACAATTAATAGTCATTTCATCAAACACCTTAAGTGCACAAGCCAAGATACTATCTATAGTGTCATGATACACTATCAAACACATGTCAAATCCCCAAATATACAACTAATAGCATATACACATATCAAATATATTTATATATATATATCTAATATGATTAGTTATAATGAAAAATAGAGGGAAAATTCATTCTTAAACACAAAACCCCAAATGTGAACTCAACTTCGTGAAGAAACACCATGGAAACCAATAGAGACTTATTCTCTTTCCTTATGGCTATTCCTAGACCATGGGTGGGCTTCTAATGGTCAACAAAACCAATAAAACAGAATTTAAAAGAGAGATTTCAGAATTTTGCCTGTTGGGAGAGGGATTCCTAATGCAAAGTCAAGGGTTATCTAGCCAAGATTCTTCTTCTCCAATGCTCCTTGTATCATACGCTTTTAGGCTTCTTAGATGAGAGAAAAATGAGAGGGATTAGGGTTTAATTTCTAAAATTGGTGGAGGAATGAAGGGGGTTTGGGGAAGAACTAAATCTAGGGTTTCTCATGAATAATGAATGCACTTGAGGGAGGCTCCCCCTATCCTATATAGGGCCGATCACATGTGGACCTAGGGCTAGCTAATGCATAAAGTCCCATTTGTCCTCAATGATTTTCATGGAGAGTTTTTCCAATAAGTAGGGCTTTTATTCCAAGTGAGGGTTTAACAATTTTTCTAATTAAAAGAAGGGGATTAACTAGTGGGTTAAAAATGTCTAGTCTAAGGTTAAGTATAATAGTCACATCAAGTCTAGCCTACTAACCCATATCATTAATACTAATAATATAACATATTATACATATCATGTAACTATAAACACCATATATATAAATATTGTAAATGACAAAAATGCCCCTACTCTAGATATATAGTAGTGACAAGTCTACCCTCCTAAAAAAAATTGTTCTCAAAATTGAACTAAATTAACACAAGAACACAATCAGAACAATATGAACAATACCTCATGGCACGAAGAGATATGGGTACTGCTCGCGTATTTTGTCCTCCCTCTCCCAGGTTGACTCTTCTTGAGAGTGATGTCTCCATGCAACACGAACCAGAGGAATAGTCTGGTTCCGCAATACCTTCTCCCTGCGATCCAAAATCTCTACGGACTGCTCAGAATAGCTGAGAGTCGGACCAACATCGATCTCCGAGTGATCTAGTACGTGACTAGGATCTGCCACGTAACATCTCAGCTGTGACACGTGGAACATGTCATGTACTCCCTCCAGTGCAGGCGACAAGTCTAGTCTGTAGGCCACTGCACCGACCCTCACAAGAATACCGAAAGGTTTGATGTACCGTGGACTAAGCTTCCCGCCTCCACCAAAGTGAATCATGCCCCGTGTCGGAGAAATCTGCAAGAATACTAAATCACCAATCTAGAATAATACAACATTAATACGCAATCTATAACAAAGCAATCACAAGCAATCTTAACAAAACCCTTACCTCAAATTTCAAAGGTCTACGGTGGTTGTCGGCCCAATGCCCATGTCTGTCCTGCGCCAATCAAAGTCTATCTCTGATGAGTTTTACCTTCTTCGCTTCATCCATGACCATCTCTGGTCCCAAAAAGGCTCCATCACTGACATCATTCCAAGATAACGGTGTGCGATACCTCCGACCATATAGAGCCTCGAATGGTGATATCTCAATACTGGCCTGGTAGTTGTTGTTGTAAGCAAACTCTACCAGGTGTAGATGATCCTCCCAAGAACCTCCGAGATCCAGAACACAAGTGCGTAGCATATCCTCGAGAGTCTGAATAGTCCTCCCCGACTGTCCATCTGTCTGGGGATGATATGTGGTACTGAACTTGAGCTGAGTGCCCAAGCTAGCGTGCCAACCCCTCTAAAAGTGGGAAGTGAAACGACTATCCTGATCCGAGACGATGCTCACAGGAACCCCATGTAATCTAATAATATGTCGTACATACATCTCTGCTAGCTTCTCTGTCGATGTACCCACTTTGAATGGTAATAAGTGGGCTGATTTGGTCAACCTGTCTACGATGAACCAAATTGCATCTTTTCTCTTGGAGAACGCGAAAACCCCGAAACAAAATCCATAGTCACATACTCCCACTTCCACTTTGGGATGGGTAAAGGCTGAAGCAGTCCACCTGGCCTCTGTCTGTCTGCCTTTACCTGCTAGCACACTAAATCTTCGGATACAAAGTGTGCTACCTCGTGCTTCATACCATACCACCAAACATGCTCCCTCAGGTCTTGATACATCTTGTTGGCACCTGGATACATCGAGTACTAAGAGCGATGCGCCTTTTGTAAAACCTTCTCGCGCGGCTCCCCGCTTGGCACACATATCCTAGTACTATGCCGCAATGATCCATCATCAACAATAGTGAAGTCCTCCGATAATCCTGTCCGAACCTGTACCCTGATACTCCTCAGAGCCTCATCATTATATTACGTAGCCCTGATTCTGTCCATCAGCTCAGACTATATCTGCAATCCCCACATATGAATCTCGATACCTGGAACTAGCACCTTAATTCCCAAGCTCTCAAGATTTGCCAACAAGTGTCTGTCTGTTGTCAAGTACATAGCCATCGGATACCTGCTCAAGGCATCGGCGACTACGTTGGCCTTTTCTAGGTGGCACTGCAATAAAATGTTTAAGTCCTTCATCAACTCCAACTACCTTCTCTGTCTCATGTTCAGCTCTTTCTGCGTAAACACGTACTTCAAGCTTTTGTGGTCTGTGAAGATCTTCATACGCTCTTCGTACAGATAGTGTTTCCACAGCTTTAGAGCAAAGATGACCGCTTCCAACTCTAAATTATGGGTGGAGTAGTTCTTCTCATGAGGACGTAATTGCCTGAAAGCATAGGCAATTACCTTCCCGTGCTGCTGAAGAACGCAACCCAAACCCTTCCCTGAAGCATCATTATATATAGTGAATCCACATGTCCCCGATGGCAACGTCAACACTGGAGCTCTTGTCAATCTCTTCTTCAGCTCATCAAATATGGCCTAACAATCCTCCGTCCAGACAAAATCCATATCCTTCCTGGTCAGACTAGTCATCGGCTCTGCAATCCTGAAGAAGTCTTGTACAAACCTCCTGTAGTAACCTGCTAGTCCGAGAAAACTCTTGATCTCAGCCACTGAACTGGGAGTAGCCTACGACTCTACTGTCTTGATCTTCTTCGGGTTCACTAAGATCCCGTCATCCGTCACCACATGCCCAAGGAATTCAATATTGTCAAAGAAGACAATATTGTCAAAGAAGAACTCGTACTTCGAAAGCTTCCCGTAAAGCTTATCTTTCCTGAGAGTCTCCAAAACTATCCTCAGGTGCTCCTCATACTCCTCCGTGGTCTTTGAATACACAAGAATGTCATCGATGAACACCAGCACAAACTTGTCAAGTTACTGGTGGAACACCTTGTTAATCAGGTTCATGAATACTGTCGGTGCATTAGTCAACCCAAACGGCATCACCATGAACTCAAACTGGCCATATCGAGTCCAAAAGTTGTCTTCGGAATGTCTTTTTTCTTCACTTCCACCTGGTGGTAGCCTGACCTTAATTCTATCTTTGAGAATACCTTCACTTCGCTCAACTGATTAAAGAGATCATATATCCTCAGCAGCGGATATTTGTTCTTGATAGTAAGGTTGTTCAGAGCTCTGTAGTCGATACACATGCGTACCGACCCATCCTTCTTTGGTAAAAACAATACTGGAGCACCCCACGGTGATGAACTAGATTTGATGAAGTCCTTATCTAGCAACTTATCAACCTGCTTCTTCAGTTCTGCTAGTTCGCTGTTATTGACCCTATAGACGTGCTATGATATTGGCTCTATGCCTGGCACTAAGTCTATAGAGAACTCGATATCTCTGTCTGGCGGCAAATCTGGCAACTTCTCTGGAAAGACATCCAGGAACTCCGCTATCAAAGGATGTGGCAACTCCTTCTCTTCCACCCTGGCTCCACAAAAGATGCCCATGCTCTGCTCCACTGCTCCACTGGCGACCTCGAACTCTGACTCTCCTAACGGTCAAAATATCACTCTGCCTCCACTATAATCTATAGTAGCATGGTGCATACTCAACCAATCCATTTTGAGTACAATATCGTATCCGAGAAGTGGTATTACGAGTAAGCACACACTCAACTCTCGACCTCCCAATTAAACTCTCCGATCCTTGCAAAAAATCACTGACTAGGATAATGCCTCCGCCAATCGTTATCTTGTAAGTCCTATCTAAGGGTTCTGCCTCTAAACGATGCTTAAGAGCATAAGATACAGATACGAAACTATGGGAAGCGCCATAATCGAATAATGGAAATGCTGGAATAGAATCGAGAAGAACTGAACCTGATATCACATCTTCTGTTGGCTCGGCCTCCTCGACCGTCATGGCATACGCTCGTCCCTGGGGTACACCTCTCTGTTGTTGCTGGTGCTGGGCAAACCTCTGCTGATGTGGCGGAAGTGGTGGTCCCCTCTGCTGGCCACCTAGTACAGTAGGTACTCTGTCAAGTCCCCTCTGAGCAGCTGCTCCACCCTGACCTGGACGAGTCTGAATAGATGGACAATCTCTCAACTAGTGTGCTGATGATCCATAAGACAAACATGTACCCAGCCTCTTTTTGCAGATGTCTCTCGTGTGTCCCGTATTCCTTTAGTACGCACACTGGACATCGGGCTGGGTCTGCCTCTGCGGTTCCTGCTGGATATGTCCTCGAGCTGGTGCCTGGTGCTGCAAGTGCTGATATAGCCTCTTTTGCTGCTGAAAGTAGGGACGTTTGGCCGGTCCCGCACTACCACTCGCTCCTCCAGAAATATCGCGTCCTCTCTTGGACCTGAGGTCTAGATCATCCTCAGCAATTTGGGCATCCATCAGAATGCCTTCAAAAGTAGCAGTACGACGTCCAGAAGTACGAGACTTGATCTCTCTTATCAGCTCCTTCCTGAACTTTCGGACTCGGTCTCCTGGGTCCCGAATCATCGACGGTGCAAAATGGCTCAAGCGGCAAAACTCTGCGGCGTACTCATCGACCGACAAGTTCCCTTGGACCAAGTCATGGAACTAACTCTGCAAGCCTCCCAAGGCCACATCGAGAAAGAACTTCTCCTTGAAAGCCTCCCAAGTAAGTCATCTAGTAGTAAGTCTCGGCTCCGTACGATACCAAGTCAATGTGATATCGAACATCTGGCTGTCGGCGGCCTCGATCTACAGACTCTCTGGAATCTAAGCCAAGTGCAAGTTCCTCTATATGTCCTCCAGCCAGTCGTCGGCATAGAGTATCCCCTCAACACCCTTAAACTCCCGAGGCATCATCCTCTTAAAGTCCACTATAGTGCCTAGTCTCTATTACAGCTGTTGCTGGCCAGGATGCTGCTGTGCGACTCTCTTCACTACCTAGAGAGCCACTGATGAGCATTCTCCATGCTCTCCCTTATCAGCTCAGTCTACGTTTGGTGCGCCTCTACCTGCACCCTTTGCGTCTCATCCTGAACTTGCTGTACCTCTGCTGACGTCCTCTGAGCGTCCACCATGTCCTGGATCAATGAGAACATCCATGCTCCGTCAGCGGGCATACCTCCTGGAAATGAAATATGTGGTGGTGGAAGGTCCTCCGTAACAGCCGGGACTACCCTCTGGAGGTGGGGGAGGAGGACCCCCAAAAGCTGTAAAAACTCCTACATTAACAGGTAAAGTAGGAGGAGCAACTCCAGCCATCTGGGTGGCAGGTCGAGAGGTGGCAGACCTCTCAGAAGCTGCAGGTCCCAATCTCAGTGATCTAGTCTTCGGTGGCATCTTGAAGAGAGATCGAACAAGAAGAAGTCAATTAGGGCAAAAGATACGATATCATCAAAGAAGGACAGTAAAATTTAAAGGAAGCAATTATTCAGAATAGCAAAAATAAAATCAGAATTTTCTAGTTGTGATTGAGTACTCTCATTTATACCCTATCTCATGCTCGTAATAGTACTCTAAGTCTGAGCACTACTATGATATTGCACTAGTTGTGACCTAATATTACTCTTCTCGACCTGCATTGGCCACCACTAAAACGTGTCACGACCCACACCCGGAATTTAGGCATGAGTCATGGGTATGTCTAGCCTACGCCGCAGTATCGATGGTAAAACGATATCTATGTCTCAAAAATACTAACACAACTCACAAAATAACCAGTCAATGATCTCAACTCCATAAGGAGGGCAACGTATATGCATATGATCATCAATTCATAAGATACTCAATCATAATAACTTGAAAGAAGGTATATGCCACGTCAAGATATAAAAAGATATAAAGAAGTTCCGACATAAGTCTAGAATATAACTCAAATAATAATAATAAGTCTAGAGTCTAGCTATCTCAACATAGATAAGGTCTCAACATAATACAACTCAAGTCTCAAAGTTAGAACAATCCAATACATAAATAAACAAGGCTAAGTGTTGTCTAAACAACTGCGGGTGGTATCTCATCTAAGAGGAGTGGCTCCTCTGGAATCTCCGGGATGTAATCACCATCTACTCCTGGACCATAATGGGTAGGGCATAAATCCTCAAGATCCTCTGAAAAATGTTATCCAGTCAGGATTGGAGCGTAGCACAAACACTAACAACAATTTTAAATATATTGATAAGAACTATAAAATTGTGTGAGGAAATACATGACGAAAGAAATACTGGAAGATGAGGAATACTGGAGAGACATATAATCATCATATAGAACTAACTAGCAGTAAAACAGATGTGGGTGAATACTAGCAATGAATGAACTGGAATAAAGAATAGAAATTTTAGCTAAGTGTCGTGAAATATCAGTTCGTTATATGATCGGCTTGGGACTAGATCAGGCTTGTTATATATGATTGGCTATGATACATGTGAAGTCAGGCTAACCATCTGGTTAGCTATGATGCGAGCAAAAGTTAGGCTAATCATATATAACAGGCTATGAGGCATGTAAATAGTCAGGCTATACCCTACATGATGTGTGGGGTGAGCTATGATGCATATAAGGTGGGATATGATCACATAACTTGCTAATATTTCCCCGTCCTTAGCTAGTACGATGGATTCCAATCATGACTCCTCATGACAGGTATCTATGATACTAGCCCGTGTATCCGCTGTGCCGGAATCAAGTATACATTATAACTAGAATCATAGTAATGATCAAAATAATAAAAACTGTCATAGAATGTACTCGCATGTGGTCCTGAGTATGGAACAGTCAAAAGTGCTCTCACTGGAGTCCAAGAGTCCTAAAATAAGGGATATCAATATTAATAAGTGAAATAGAAATAATAATAATGTGTAACTAGCTAAGGTGATATTTTTAAGCTACTTATAGGTCCATTCTAGGTATACTAGGTCTTTACCTTGCTTTTCTAAGTCGTACTAGGTCAATCTAGTCAATATTAGTCTTATACTAACTAATACTTAGTTAATATATCTATAATAGATAATACTAGTATGTATAACTCTTATACTCTTTTATGAAGTCATTACCTTAACGTATATATAGGCTACTACCAATATCTAACTAATAAACACTATCACTGCCTTAGTATTTAGGTAATTACCTTAATGCCTAATACCTATACAAACTTAGCTATATACATTATCTTCACATACCTTGGCATCACAAGTATCCCAACACCACCCCTTCTTAATTAATATACTGCTATACGAGTGCCAAATATCCTCAATGTCACTTCTTTGCAGATCTGAATGTTCAGATCTCAAAGTGCTACCATAATTTATATTACTTGGTATCAGTCATTAATCCCAGGTTTGATACTATCAACATGTAACCTTAATAGCTAGTTGTTACTAACAAACCTACATATCTGACACTTGATATTGGACTGGTACTAAGTATCAGTCCACTTCTCCCTACTCGAGACTCAAGACTCAAGACTCAAGACTTAAGACCCCTCTCCCATGCAGATACTAAACTTAGTTACATATATTACATCACGCTTAAACTCGAGCATCCCCTTCACTGCTACCTGGAACCACTCCTACTGGCACTACCTACTTCTCTGCACATTGCTTGTGCATTCCAGGATGTGTTATAGTCCTCCCAAGTCTTCACTACCCTCAAAGCCTGCACTTCGAGTGTTGTGCAGGAAGCATATAATACTGCCTGTAGACATTTGTTGTTGTAACTGGATGCTAACAGCAAGCCAATCCAAATTGTTACCATATGTGCAATTGTGCAATGGTTATTGCCTGCACCCAGTCTACCAGACCAATTCCCCTCACTGCTGCCATATAGTGCACACAGTTGTTGCAATACAGCAACATTGTTGCTTGAACCATGCTCTAACCAACTGAGAAACCCCATGGTACCATGTTCACTGAACTGAACACATCTTAGCCCTATGATACAAAGTATCAGTTACCCGACTGCACATTCCCAATCTCTCAAAACTGCTCAGTCCTAATAGCTACATATTGCTCATTACTAGAAACCTGATCCCAATTACTGCACATATAAATGTGTGCATATCTATTACATCGTACCCTTTCCCGACTGATACACTGCCAGTATCAGTGCACCACACACACTCACACTAATCAAACCCCTAATCGATGCTCACATTAGCATCCTAATACATACCCAACACCAAGCTCTTAACTCCAACTGTCAACTGTCATATCTCATAATGCATTCATCTTCTCACAAGGACTGATACACTCAGGTATCAGAGCCCGACCTCTTCAATATCTTGAATAAATGTCACACACCACACCTTCTTATACTGCTACTGTTCTAGTCCCTGCTTTAGTTGTTATTTCACAGCTGGAACCTGACTTCCCTGCTCGAGTTTCCCCCTCTAGGTACTACCTATCATATACTACTAACTAACACAAAGTTCATACTACACAAACATATTAACCCATTTCCGGATATCAAGTATATCGGGATACACCCCTTTACTACATCTCCAAAACAACATTAACAATAAAATAGCAGCAACATAAACAGGTACTAGCCATCATTTGTGCACTGCCATGTGCACAACCCAATTGTGTACACGTGCACCACAGACCTGCATCCCTCTAGCACACCCCACACACAAGACATATAATATATATATATATATATATATATATATATATATATATATATGTGTGTGTGTGTGCATCACTAATATATATACATGTATATATCTACATTAGGATACACACTATTATAGGTTATTTCATCAAACACCTTGTAAGTACCCTAATTTTTAGAATTTAATATTTTTGGTATTCTGAAAATTTTATGATTAAGGAAAAATATTCATTTATTTTAGCTAATTATATATATAATATTCATGAATTTATAATTATGTATATTTAATTAATTATTAATATTATGCAAAAAAATATATTTTGGGGTGTACAACTATTATTAGTGTATTGTATAATTTTTCTAGAATTTATTGAGGTCTAAAACTATTTTTAATGGCAGACACATATATATATATATATATAGAGAGAGAGAAAAGAATAAAACAAAATGAAATAAAACCTAAATTCTAACCAAACCCATTGACAAATCCAAACCCATTAATAAAATCCTAACTCTAAAACCTCTTCCACCCGTGCACAGGAACAACCCCTCATCCCTCATATATATATATATATATATATATATATATATATATATATATATATATATATATATATATATATATATATACAAGTACAAACCCTAACCCTAAACCTTAAAACCTAACCTCCACCACCGCCGACCGCCAGCAGCCCCGCCGCCCGTGCCGCCGCGCCAGAGCAGCGACGTCGTCCCCCCCTCCCCCCCCCCCACACGCAAAGCAGTTGCGGCCCCTC